>NMRB01001785.1:69310-86149 GCA_002633025.1 Notospermus geniculatus | reverse complement strand
GGGGGGAGGGGGGGTTTGAGCCAATGCGTACAAGGTGCGTACAGGGGGGGGAGGGGGGGTCTAAAAATCGGCATTTTAGTGCGTACGTACTTAATGGATGCTCCCTTAGATGCAACGTCATGTGTGTCAGCTCAGTGTTGCTGTGGGGCGAGGAGAGACTGGTGTGGGAGGAAAAAATGTCTTGGGAATAAAAGATCCGATTGTTACATTGTAATCTCTGGTGATTGGTTTCTAAAGATGCCAGGGTTTCCGCCAGAGGGTAAAATTCCGTACCCTTAAATTTTTCCAGGGTACGGATCCGTACCCTCAAAAATGTTGGGTAACCATTTTTCCATGAGATGCCGGACGAAACTAAACAACCGGCATGACCGGCCCAGGGATTTTATGCTTCAAAATATGCCTAAAATGGCACCAAACATCGTTTAAAACGTTTTACAAAATCAAAAAAAAAATTTCAAATTTTTTTTCCCCCCCCCAATTTTTTTTCGAAAAATTTTTTTTTGGTCCGTACCCTTATTTTTTTTCTGGCGGAAACCCTGGATGCCTCTCCACGGGAGAGTTTTCTCGCTCAAGTTGGCTCTCTACGGGCAAATCAACTGTGAGCAGTTGTTTATGTCATTGGTCCCAGCGTCAGCCGTGAGGAAAAAAATAACATTTGGTGAACTGCCCATTGGGAGCCAACTTCTGTGAGAAAATTCTCCTGTGGAGAGGAGCCTTTTTAAACCATCATGAAACAATAGAAACGGACACTTTCCACAGGGGACATTCTTTACTGTTACACCTTTAACTGTGGTCCCATTCAAAACAATAGATGGTATCACTCCAAAAGAGTGCAGCACCTGACGGGGTCAGCGTTATGATGTCCCGCACGTCATTTCATAATGTCTTGAGGTGAGACGAAAAAAAAAACAAATTGTTTCACGACGTCATGATCGCTGAAACAACCGGATTTATCTTCGAGTCGCGTCATGCGTTCAGAAATGACGTGCGGGACGTCACGACGCTGTCCCGTCAGGTGCTGCCCTCTTTTGGAGTGATACCGTCTATTGGCACTGTGTCACTGTCATAATCATGGTCGCCTTTGGGAGTGACTGACGGACGTCGTCCTAACTGAGATGTGTCCTGATTACAGAGGTCAAAATAAATAGAAATGATTTTTTTCAGCCCAGTGATGGATTTAGGGGGTGGAAGAGGCACACATGGCCCGTATGACGGCAGAGTGACGTTTTTTGCGCCTCAGGTCAGAATGCCTGGAAAACACGTTTTGGCATCCCATTTTGGAAAATTTTCTGGGGGGGGGGCACCCAGACCCCCTGTCCTGGATCCACCACTGCAGTAAACTTTGGTGTCCTTAATAGAGATGTGTCCTACTTTGAGCGGTATCCACTGAAGGAACTTCCACATGATCTGTTCGTTTTCGTCACTTGAGGAATCTGAGTTGTGATCCCTGGGAAAACGGAAAAAGCAATTCACTTGCAAATTGCACAGATTATTTGTTGTGCTGTGTAGAATAATCTCTGCAATTTGCAGCTTCATTGCTTTCTCCATTTTCTCAAGGATGACAACTCAGATTCCTCAATTGACGAAAACGACCAGCCCCTTTGCTCAAAAAGTGAGGATCTATCGTTTCGGGGAGAATATTGTTATTGACCTGAAACAAAAAATTCATTCTGCTAACAGGCAAAATACTCCTTCACTTTTTATCTACTGGTACATGTACGACTATAACATCCTTCTTGTTATACTACGCCAAACAGCTGGCATCATACTGCGCAGATAACTGGTGTATGCTAACTGCTATACCCAATATCCCTCATCTCCCCAGCCACCGCTAACACACACATACACCACTGATAGCGACTAATGTAGGCTAGGGCTGAATGTAATGGTTATAATACATGAGTTAGACGTACGAACGGACTGGCCTTCCTCGAATTATTGATCAAAACAAACCTGGTCCCCAGGAGCTCGATGCTAACAAAGCTATGGAGTTATTGACGTAGCGCTTCAGGTCTGACTCAGTGTAGGCAGTTTTGTTCACAGTAGAATATACTCTCTTTTGATGTGTTTTAGCTGAGGTGAGTATGTGTCCCGATCCAGCAAAAATAGGTGCAAGTCGCAAACGAGGAAAGCATTATCAGCCTTACAACACAATAGCTGAAATGTACGTCTCTGCAGGTTGACAATAGTAGTGGACAGCAGTGATAATAGTTGAGTAAACTGATGACCAATGATGATCACTTGCGACGTGTGCCGACTTTTGCGAGATCAGGTCACATATTCTGTGATGAAACCTACTCTATAAATCCGAACACCTGTTGGCAGTATTGGCCCCTCTGAGTATGGAAGAGGCCATCTCAAGCTACTCATGTTCCTCACTTGGATGGGGTCTTTTACTTGCCCTTGTAAAGGAACAAGGTACAAGGCATCCCAGCTTACTGTCCCAATGACGGATGTGAAGAGCCAGGGAAGTTCGGCATTACGAGCCCTGACAGTCCCTTTATTTACTTAAAATTTTAATCCAAAAAACACAACTATAATTTATCATTGCAGACATTTGAATGATTATGGACTGTATGCGGATCGCGCCGGACAAGGTGGACGCGATGGTCGACTACGCTTTTGGTCATAACCTCTCCCTCAATGGACACGTGACCCTGAATAGCCAATCAGAACCGAGCCAGGAAACAGTCAGCGTAGTGCCGCGGTCAGACGTGGGTGGGTCGAGTACGTACGTTGAGGAGTACGAGGATGAACTGAACGGGCAGGCAAAAGGTGGCGTTACTAATAATTCCCACTGTGATCTGAATGATAATATGGAGGAGCCAGGTGCTGTCTCACTTACAGAGGTAAGGAATGATAGAGCGTGAGATTTTGGGCAAGTCTCTTTGCCTCACTGGCCTCTCTCCACCCAGGTCAGGGTTCTCCACTAGTGTAACAGAACAGGCGCGGCACCTGTTCTAAAACACAGGATTGATCTCAGCGCCCGGTCTAAAAATCTGCCGCCCGGTCAAAATTATTCACTTTAAATAACACTGAGGTTTTGCAATCACCGACAGGAGCTAGATTTGCGTTCCAAAATGCTGGGAAATCGGATTTCAGGGCTTCTAGATTTCGAATTTTTCTGGGCGAGGCCCCAGACCCCCTTTGACTTTCAGTAGATGCTGATTGTTGAAATGAAGGTAACGTTTGTACGTGTACTGACCCACAACGACTGAATGCTACCATGTTTCTTCAACTTGTTTCCATTCCCTTTCCAGCACTCAAGATCACCGGTGAAGACCCCTATTGACCATACTAACAACTACCCACGCCTACCATCATCACTTGAAGCCTCGACGGGATCAGGATACTTTTACGATGACGATTTTTCTACGCAACTTGGCGGAGATTATGCCACAATTGATATGGATGCTTTCGAAAATGAAGACATTTCAAGTTTTTTTGCAATATACAATAATCATGCGCCAGAGAATAAAATGATGTTGGTGAGAACAAGATCAGATGGCGCCCTCTATAACTATGAATTGGAACTGTCGATGAGCGAGCGTACGAGCTCTCGCGGACAGTCATCGAGCGGTTACGACTGTGCGAGTTCGGCCGAGTTATCGTTCAGATCTGACCAGGTATACTCACCAGGTATAAACCACGCATCACTTCAGAGTGGACCGCTTTTTTCATCGTCGCAAGATGGCGTTGTGCCACAGAATTTATACTCGACGGACAGCTTAGATCGAGCGGGCATCGATTGTTCTGTCGCGACCGACGAGGAGGATTTTAACATCGAAGCGTGTTACGCGAATAAGGAAAATTATATTCTTGCGTTCGATCGGAGCCCGACGAAATATTCTGACGATGAGCAGGAATATCATGACGCTTGGTTGAGCGACGCGACGGAGAATATAGATGGCGCACAAAATGAGGAGGAGGACGTACAGACGGACTCGGAGTATATGTGTTCAGAAATGGATCACTCGGCCGGCGAAGTGGTCTATTTGGACGATTACTATTCTAACGATCAGGAGCCGCTGTTGGCCGAACACATGTTACTGAGTGCGGAACAGGATAATATTCTACCAGATGGCGCTGCAGGTGCCGCCGCGGAGCAGAATTGGAACGAAAGTGCGGAGGAGGAGCTGTCAGAGGAGTTTCATTCGGATGACACGCAAGTTGTGCCAGAGGATTGTGGGTATCGGAGTGCGTCGGATCAGGACGATAGCGCCATCAACGTACAGGAGGTCCAAGAACCGGGTAGTTATGTTTCGTGTGACGGGAGCGTTGATAACACTATGGACGACTATGACTCGCAGCTATTGGACGAGATTGAACAAGAATTGCAAAATTCTGCCGATGTTTCCGAATCATTTGCGTATGATAATATCACATTCGAAGGGGATGGTAGCATGCATGGATCTGTTGATCTTGGGGTTAGGGGCGTGCCGGGTCGTGTTACCATGGGAACAGACTTCTTTAAAGGTACTCCGCACAGAAAGATGACTGCATCGGACAGTGCGCACTTGATATCGCCGGATTACGAGATGATGTATAGCTACCCGGAAGGGTTGTCGGAAGTTCTGGCCGGTCGGATGAACGGCGGTAAACTGTTAAAACGGTGGCGGAACATTCAACAAAACCTGCACGACTTGTCGTCGAGTGAACCGGTCACGACGACCGATCCTACAGACAGTATTGAACCGCGCGCGGCGTTACAGCCGTTAGGAACATTCACGCTTAAAGGTGGCGCTGCTTGTGATGTTACAAAACCCCTGATGTGCTGGGGAAGGCAGACAAACGGACGATTGGACGTGCCTGGGCGGCAGGAGAAAGAGTTTCACAGTAGTGATTCGACTTTAGAGAATATCTCGTGGACAAGTCGGGAGAATTCTGCATCGGAGGTTGAGACGCCGTCAGTTCCTGTGGCACCAAAAAGTCTCACAACGTGGCAACAGGTTAAAAAGTCTCGCACGCCGCAAACATCTTGGAAGAAGATCAAGGAGATGAAGCAATTATTACGGGACGAGGAGTTACTGGCGTCAAATTCGAGTAAATGTAAAAGTGCGCCAAATCTTGCCCAAGAATGCGACTCGACGTCTTCGCTGTCGGAAATCGCCTCAATCTGTTATCGTCCAAAACGTGAGAAGCAGGAGGACGTTGAGCACAAGAGACATTCGTTTACCCTGTTTGAGATTTTCCGACGGTCGAAATCTGAGGACCAAGAGGGCGGAAAGTTACCGTCACCGATTTACCAGAAGTTGTACGGGTCCGTGATGGCTAGTGAGGGCTATTTCTTAGACCATCTACAGATGTCGCAGTCTCAGCATCTGGGGCAACAGACAGGGATACATCGTTCACAACCATGGTTGGTAGAAAATGGCGGTGATGTCAGCTTGCAGGATAGTCAGTCATCTTCGATCAACAAGATCAATAGCTGTGCAGCGACACCTGGGAGCAGCACTAACAGCTGCGGGTCGAGCCCGTCATCGGATGCCAACCTGGTGCCGCCACCATATAGTCATCACTCACTGGAGGCGGCGCCGGCGGGGCCACTTCTAGATAATGAGACTCTAAAGGCCCACAACTCTCGCTCACACGGGGTGATGCAGAACGTCTCACTCTTACCCATAATTCATGCTGACTTTAACTGCAGCGGGGATACAACAGGACCGATGGAACACACACTTACGTCGTTTACAAATCAGGGGAGGGGACCCAGTCTGAAACGAGATTTAGCGGAAATGCAACACGGCGAACGACCGCCCATTGATCAAGTATTTAAACACCGCCTTCTGGATCAAGGCCTCGTGGAAAGCGGCGGGAAGTTTGTCGATAGTATTACGAGTTTTTCGGGTGATGCAGTTTCACGACCTGTGTACACGACTACGGCACCGAACGTCCTGTGCCGTGGGGTCCAGACGTCTTTTACAATAACCCAAGCGGGGAAGACACAAAAGGAATGTCAGACCTCTTTTGATAAAACTTTATGCGACGAACAGTTTTTGTCGGTCGAGAAGAGTTCAAATCAGCAAGTACCACCGTCACTTGAGGTGGGCAACTCACCGACCTCGCAGACTAAGTTACTACAGAGCAGCCAAGGAAGCCAGCAGGGTAAAACACGGTCAAAGAGTTCACAACGGTTGGACTGCGACGGCGACACGGTCGGCGACGGCGACATGGTCGGCGATGAACCGTCGTCGAAAGATAAACTAAGCCGCAGTTTGATGTTCATGAATACGAAACTACCGGATTTGAGTTTCTTAAATCCTCGCGGCATGTCGAAGAGTTCAGTTCAAGCAGAGCAGTATCGCAAACCGCAGAGGTCAAGATCATGTGATTACTCTCAGAGCCGGTGTGACGAAATGAAGGCACAGTTTTCGACCAAACCGAAAAAGATCGTCGTCCTTGACGACGCGTGTACGAATTCAACATCAATCACAGACGCGGAAAATTTGGCATTTGAAGTGAAACAGGACAATGTTGCTAAGGGTACAACAGTCAGGAATTCACGTTTGGTTGTCATGAACAACGAACACTCTGACAACGGCAGTAGTATTGACTCGGTGCCGAGGATTATGGGAAATCGGAAAATCACGATTGTACGCAATGGTGAAAAGTCAGGGAAGTTAAGCAATAAGATGACGAATTTGGAGAAGGATAAGTTGGAGAAGAGAAATTTGGAAAAACGGAATAAGGAGCTGCCTGGTTACCATAGCAACGTGAGCTCCACTACATCATCAGCAATGGATGTCAGTTCCGACTCCCAGACAAGTCAGAACACACCGAGATTGTCGCGACGAGATGCTCACTGGCAGTTGAGTCATAACAATCGCTGCTCTCCAAGGTCACACGATTGTCATTGTCACCATGGCAACCAGTTTGACTGCCATCATGGCAGTGTCTCGTCTGGTCACAACAGCAACCATAATGGCCACCACGGCGGCCATTTTGATAACCATCACCATAACAACCAATTTTACCACAGTTGCTGGATGCAACAGATCCATGCAATGCATCATGGGAGTCCATGCGGAATGCATCATTGCGCCCCACCCTGGGACAGCCGTCACTATGGCAACCAGCAAACGACTTCACCCGACGGGTATGTTTACTATAGCGACGAAGACCATTATTCTGGGCGTCCTCATCGAGGTTACAACAAACATCGTGCTGATCTGTGGCGACGAAGTTCCACGGATACGGACAATTCAAGTCGGGATTCGGACACCTCACAACCTATCCGTGAAGACGCCGCACGGACCAGCGATCAGTCCGGGGATCATATGGTCTCGTGTACAGAGTCGGACACCAGTAGCACAGAAGGGCGCCACCTGAAACCAATTATAAAACAACGCGTGCGGCGTCCATGCAGCGCACCAGGTGGCATTAATACACGTCAGCGGAATCGCAGCCCCGACGGTACCAGCGATACAACATCAACGTCAGAGAGGAGCAGTGGGCCTGGTTCAGATCATGAGGTCATGTCCGATGATGGCGNAGTCACTACAGTCAGGCCACGGAGAGCCAAGAAAGGGTATGTCTCCTACTTTTGTGAGGCGGTCTAGGAAAACCTGACGGATGTCGCATTTGAGGAAAGTGTTAATGGCCTTGGTGAACGTGCACATTTCAATAGCTGAAATGCACTACGTAACAGGTAAACAGTAGCAGATCAATGCACAGACAATCTGACAGCCCTTGTTGATCATTCAGTGATATCTGACAGGTTTTCCTAGTCCGCCTCACACTCTTAAGTTGTATTGGATTGTATTACATTGTATATTTTTAAGCCAAAGCATTATTGTCCCTGGTAAGTATGGAAGAGGCCATCTCTAGCTACTCCTACTCATGTTCCTCACTTGGATAATGTCTTTTTCTTGTCCTTGCAAAGACACAAGTTACAAGGCACCACGGCTTACTGTCCCGGACGTGAAGCTACTCATGTTCTTCACGTGGATGGTGTCTTTTACTTGCCCTTGCAAAGGTGCAGATACAAGGCACCACGCTTGCCCAAAAGTTTGCTTATCTTCTCCAAGTTGGCCTGCCTTCAAACATTAACTGTTCTTCTCCTTTCATTGTCCATCTGGGCACTTTGTCTGACTGCCAAAATTGACCCAACTGCATCCAAGTTGGCCTGTTTTCAAAATATGACGAGCTGCGTTACTCCCCCCCTTCGCATGTCCGTCTGCGTGTTTTGGGCGATTGCTTGATCTGTTTTCAAATATTAAAAAGTCGTTTTCTTCTCCTACACAGGTCCATCTGGGTACTTCAGCTGACTGCCCAAAGATCGGGTCGTTACTGCTCTCACACATGTGCCCGGCACTTTATAACCTCCTCTGTGATGGCCTTAAACCTCGTACCCACAGTCTTGTCGGCCAGATCAAGACCAACCTGTGGAAGGTAATAGAAGATTCTACGGAGCAGTGCGTCACAATATCCAAGGTCAGTAGTGTACAGATCGTTGTATGTTTCAGTCAGTGCATCTGTGATAAAAAAGTCGACAAGGGCAACTTCTCTGACGTGACGTCGTGACTCAGTGAGTCGGTTTAAAGCCACACTGTATTCAATCCAGAAAGTGCTGACGTCCTCCGACGTAAGGATGCCCTATCTTAATATATTAGAATTTTGCCTGTAGTTTTACGATGTGTGCTGAAAACTAGGCCTTGATTCTTTGAAGTACGTATCATGCAAACATTTTGGGGACCTTCACGAGGCTATGAGACCTCTACCTGCACTCTCCTAACACTTTGAAAATACTCCAAGAATCAATACAGAGGGGCTTTAAATCAACATTCAGGGCTGAACATAGAGCAGATGGCCCCAGATATGTCCGGCTCCCGGGAAAAATACTGCGAGATCATCATAATAATCTTTGTTTTTATGAACAGGTGATGAAGGAGATCGTCAAGGAAGTGAAATCCCAGATCTGTCTCGGGAGTCCCTTGTCCAAATTCAACGCCTTCGTGTTCGGCCTCTTGAAGTAAGTTCTGTATGGAATCGAACTTTTTACACCTTTTACCTGCGAGGCAATGACATGCCACTGTTTTATTTCAATGGCCAGAATGCCCACATTGGCAGGACAAACTACCTGACTTCTAAACCAGTCATAAGTCGCTCTGAAGTTGGCAGGTTGAGACCAACGTTTTGTCAATTTCAGTAAGCCTAGGATTATTGTCTGTCTTTTGTAAAATCTGAGTGATTACATTTCTTCCTTTATCTCCTGGAGTTATTTTGGTTCATCCTGGTTCATATCTTGTGCGACTTAAGACGGATTTGCTGCGACGGGTCACATGGTCAACCACCAACCTCTGTTTCAGCTGTCGTTATTGAGTGTTCTGTTCTGTTTGTTTCAGCGCCAAAGCTCTCGACCACTGGCTAACCATCCTGCACTCTCAGGAAAAACTCCTCCAGAAATTCTACAACCGTGATGCCTTCCTACTTCTGTCCCTCACCACCAGGGGGCGCTACCTTTTCGATGAAGTCATCCACCAGTGCAAGCCTCTGGCTTCCCTCCCGTTTCGCGTTGAATGCAGTTTTGAATTCAAGTTTCGCCATTCACTTTCGTCGGGGAGGGAGGCTGCTAACGGGGCCGAATCTTTTCGAAAAAACTCTGTGCTGAGACGTCAGCGTTCATTGGAGGACATAGATGATCTTGATATCGGAGTGAAGGACTGGAACGGACGTCTCCAGTTGGTACAGACGTCCAACAGTACGTTAACAAGCAGCGACACGAGTTCCCGGGATGTCACGTCGTGTGAAGACTTGGGTGCGAAAACTACAGAACCGAATCTACCAGAACTCTTTCAGAAAACTGACATCAAACAGTATATTCAGCAAGCTCGGGAATGGATTGAGAACGGCACAAAGATATCGGACTCCGCTATGGATTACCTCGGGCAGCGTTTCCACCGTGAGTTTGGAGAGTTTTCGCAACATCCGACGGAGAATAACCGCTGGTCACTTCCCCCGATTGAGACCGTTTTTTCCTTGGCTAACTTCTTCTCAAAGTCTTCCATACAGAATGAATCTCCGAGTATCGAAGGATTTGCGATGTACCTGGCGAGGATCAGTGCGGAAACGGAACACCAGGGGGAGCTGAAGGCGGTCACGGGTGCGGGGGTGACGCAGCCGAGTTTGGACGTGATGTCACCGTGCGAGGAAGTCGCAGCCGAGTCGGAGGGATCCACGGAGGAGAACTTGATCAGTTTTGAGGAGGATTCTAAGGGGACTTTGAAGGAGAAGTTAGCCGATACGGCAAGTTCAGGGTCTGACGTGACGTCTCTGTGCTCTGATGAAGTGAAGGTGGAGCCACTGGTTAAAGATGCTGAATCGCCACGGTTATTGGAACTGGAGGACGACACGGCGGAGGGTTCGGATAAGCATGCAACTCCTGATTGGTTGATTAAGTTTAAGGAAGAGGACGGAAGGGATCCGGAATGTGGGAAGTTAAGCATCGCGGCAGGTGGAGACGAGACATGCGACGTGGAGAAAAGCTCTGACAGTAACAGCAGTTTCGATCAGCATCTAGAAGACATGGGAATTCTACGGCGTCCACCAATCAGGAGGCTTGATCACGGGGTCAAAAGGTCGTCATGCCCGCTACTGCGCTTCACGAATGAATCAGGACGAGATGAACAACATCCCAAAAGATGGAGCCTCGGTGCGAGTCTTATTAATGTGTTTGATAAACTCTTATTGGACGGTCCGCCGCTGAAAGTTTCGCCGGGGAGTTCAGGGACGTTTAACACGCCCCCTAGCGGCCATATTCTAGATAGTCCAAATCCTATGAGTGAAGTTAGTTCGTCGGATACGGAGAGTTTTAGATCGGCGCTGTCGTGTGGAGAGAACGGTTTGATTCCAGTGCCTGTTATGCCGTTGAAGCCTGTGACGGTGCTGCCATCCAGTGGCGGCGACCGCGAACCAGTCAGAAGTGCCTCTGGCCCTGTAGCCGTTCGTCCGAAGGAATTGCCGTTGAGGAGATCCACGATGCTGCTTCCGAGGTCAATGACGAGTTCGGTGAAGTCTGAAGACAGCCAGACAAGGGCACAAAAAAGGTAATGTAACTGTTTCACTCTTGGTTGAATGTAGATCACTACACATTAATATACTGATTTTATGCCAAGCGTACATCACACTTGTGACTGGATACAACTAGTCACCACTGAGCTCCTCCCTGGCGACTGGGAGGAACTGGCTGGGACTGATCAGTCACCAGAAACGGCCAATGGGCACACCTTTGCAACTCACTGGAACTAAGACGTACGCGGAAGGTATGCTTCAGTTCGGGTACGTCGTACGTCTCTTGTGCATGACCTCTGCACACCACAGGCGAATGACGTTGTCTTCTCTGCGTGTCCATGGTGTGTGTGACGTCTATGGGCGTTTTCGAATACTCGTTCTTGACCGCACTCGTGCTGACCCAGTTCATGTAGTTGCTGCCTCAACTCGAGAACGGCAGTCTTGAACGCCGAGAACGTAACCCGTGTCGGGTCAAGAACGTATTCTTCTCACTCCCAACTCAGCGGAGGGTTGAGGAGAACACTGTTNCACAAGTTTAGCATTCTTGAATGTTAATATTGCCAGATATTTCACTCCAAAATGGTAGACTTTATTGCCATTAGAGGGCGCCTGGCAGTGGTCCTAGAACGTCACAAAATTTGACGTTACAGACATTAGCCATGGCCGCTACATTATGGATGACGTTGTGGCGTGGACTTGTTCTCAGACATGAGATTCAGTGACGTTCTTGGACCGCTAACCGGTGGTGCCCTCTAACGGCAGGAAAGTCTCCTATTGCATGGCAATGATACAAGAAAATTTGGCCCTTACTTTGCAAGAAAATAATTCTCTTGTCACCCGTGCATGTTAAAGAAGAAATAATCTCAAACCTGCTATTACTATTGAATAACACTGGCTGTGATTACACTCTGGTTACTATGGCAACAATATGTAGAAGAAAATGCGTCCGTAAAGTCGGCGGTGATTATCAGAGTCGAGTCATGTGATTTGTCACATGACTTATTGTATCAAATGGAGATTTTTAGTAAAATAGTAAAATTGTGTCAAAATATATGTTTCTGTGTTCGGATAGAGTAGGCCTATGTGTTAAAAAAACAGATATGGAATAGGTCCGGGTGTTTGAATGCCCTTGTGTGGAATAGTTGTCAGTATACCCCGTTAAAATTGTATGCCCCCTTCTTGTCACAGAAGGGTTCACTTATTTGGGGAATTTCTTCATTACTTTAAGAAAATATATTCGTTTCATCCCTTCATCCCTTAGAATTAGCCTTGGACCCTTCCTTTAGTTGATCAGAAGGGTCTATTTTGGCTGAATAGGGGTGTTGGGAGTTGTGTAATGAGATTGACCGAAGCACATCTTTTTGAGATTAAGTTCATATGGTTGGTGTTGATTCCTATAGAATGATGTACAGTGATGTACAGCGATATTTGGCCAACTTAGGATGGACACTCATGGTTGTTTGTCGTGGTGTTATGGCATTTTATGTTAGAATTTTCGTGGTAGATTTAAAAATTTGTGTAGGTCGGCGGTCAGCGGTGAACGAGTTTGGGAAGATAAGGCTAGTGACGTTGAGGCCCATTGGAGTGTATTGGTTTAGGTTCATTACGCCGGCAGCACAGCTGACGGTATCGTGATGTAATCTTCTTAACAGCCACCGCAGACGAGGTGATATCAGCTTTGGTATTGTTTACACTGGGCGGTCATAGCTGGCGAGAAGATTCCACACATCACTGTCCAGCACACACCTGGCATCAACAGCCGATTTTCTTTGCTTGGGATCAGATCACTTCGGATATTGCCAAGTGTGCTCCGGACCTAAGGGCCTAAAACAACATCGGTGAATCATCGGTGACCTTGTGACCTCTGACCTCTGACCTCACAGAGTTCTATCTAGTCTTGTGTCTCGCATATATAATCAAAATATCACTTACAATATGCTAATCATTGTATTTATTCTTGTTATACGTGTATTGTGTATCACACAGCAGGCTAGTGCACTTAATGACCCTAAACAATTTGCATAATTTATTCGATAGCGTACATTATTCATGAGTTACTATCAAAACCATGCCAAAGTACTGAGAAAGCAGAAAATCAAACTTAACATAATTTACGATGATACATTATCATAATTTATGATCAACTGATGCAAGACTGATTGGTCACTTCTCCGCTTTGGGCTCCTTTCTGCTGCCTGCATCAAGAACAGAGATTGCATTTTTCCTGTGCCAAACTGTTACAGTTTGTTTTATGTGGTGATGCTATGAACATGATGAGGGGGTCAATTAAAACCCTTCAGACCAGAAGTCAGAATCTAGCAAAACAACACAATATTTCTGATTCAGCTAATATGAACCTCGAATATTTGACTTTTTGAAATATTCAAATATAACACCGCTCAGAACAAGGTCCAGAACTGGCCGATTTAAGCAATGGGAATTGAGGAAACTGACTGAGCTGGTACTTTCCGAGCGGTGATAACTTATCATTTTTCCATTTTTAACCCATGGTTAACTTTAGGTCTTGGAAGGGTCGAAGCCTCATTAATATTCATGACCTAATGAATATTCATTCATTCTGCATCTCATTACTTCTAGTCTTTTTCTGTTTTTCTTTAATATACATGTATAGACATTGGAGTGTTGACAAATCTGTAGCTTCAACAGTCAAAAACTAGATAAATTATGATAATGAGATATTTATGTATGAAAATTAGACGTGATATTTGAATATGTTAATCATGCTGTTGGAGAAGTTGAACCAAAAGATACCAAAGAAGTTTGTACCCGTTTGCTTTTTTGTTTATTTGTTTATTTTCTTTGTTTATTTGTTTGTTCTATATTTATTTCTTTGATTTGTTTATTGCATTTTTTTCTGCTCTTTTTGGAGAGATGAGGTTCTACCTTCGGAATATGTGAGGCAGTCTAGAAAAACCCGTCAGATTTAAGGATTAATCATCCCTGGCTCTTCAGTCCGTTGCATGGGACAGTAAGCCGTGGTGCCTTGTACCTTGTGCCTTTGCAAGGGCAAGTAAAAGACCCCATCCAAGTGAGGAACATGAGTACCGGTAGCTTGAGATGGCCTCTTCTGAACTTACCAGGGCCGATAATGCTATGGCTTCAGCCCTGATGGAAAAGTAAAAAAGTAAACCTTAAACTCATCAGATGTCGCATTTGAGAAAGTGTTACCGGGTAATGGCCTTTGTGAACCCTCTTATTTCAATAGCTGAAATGTACTTTGTATTCAGGTGAATAGTAGGAGAAATGCACAGGCAATCTGACAGCCCTTGTTGATCATTCAGCGACATCCGACGGGTTTTCCTAGACCGCCTCACATGTGTCTGTCATTCATGAAGGTCACAGTCGGTGTAGTGCTTTGAAACCTGTCACCTTGGAGGTCACGGGTTCAGTTCTCTTGGATTCACTCCTCAATAACGGAGTTGACTCTGTTTGACAGGAAAGGTTCCCAAAGAGAGAATTCAGTATTCGTTCGTTTGTTTTTATTTTTGTTTATTCGTTATAGTATTTTGCGTTGAAGTTGACTCCAAAGCCATGCACACACACCAACACTGCACTCAACAGTGGGAGTGTGCTCATCTAGTGGAAGAATGGTGCTGTTTTCTTTACTGCCTGTCCCCTGGTATCTTCTGGTTCAAGCGTTTAAGGAATCATGTGACCAAAGAATTCAACTTTTAGTAAATAGAAATCTCTCAGTTTCTGACAGAATTTGAAAGCAGATCTGTTAGTGATCTGCTCCACCAAAAGGAGGCGCTTGTCGCAACCAAGGAAAGGGTTAACGGCCTTACAACACAATCGCTGAAATGTATGTCTCTGCAGGTTGACAAGAGTAGTGGACAGCAGTGATAAAGGTTGAGTAAACTGATGACCAATGATGATCACTTGCGACAAACGCCTGCTTTTGCTGGAGCGGGTCAGATTTGAGTTTATCTCTTCAAAATATCCTAAAATTCAACAGAAGCAAACAGAAGCTTGGGGCCATTTTAAACGTGTAAAAATATTCTTATGTTTCGTGATGATTTGTTGTTCAGATTATGTCATACCTGTAGTAGATAACTCGCACAACTATTTCGAGTGGTGGCGGCGAGCGCAAGACCCAGTTTCACCCTGTCGCATTGTGTAAAGGACGTTGTGACGTCATGCTTTGTTTTGCTGTGTGTTCAACGTCTTTGTGGTCTTGATTCACAGCGCCACCTGTCAGGTTGTGGGTTCCAAATTGTAAAAACCTCTCTGGAACTTCACTTTTGCTGCTTTATCAAAAACTGAAGATTTTAATTCCAATGGAAAGTAAAACAGGGGCAGATCCACGATTTGGGAAAAGAGGGGGTGCCCTCTGCTACGAATTGAAATCTTTGCTGAATTTCAATGATTTGCTCCAAATTCCAGAATTTCATGGTCAACTACAGATATTTTTGGCTAAAAACTGAGGCGAGCATCTGGGGCACCCCTCTCGATCTGTGCCTGCAAAATTTTGAAGATTTTTGGTTAGTTTTGTCTCATATTATTGCATAGACAGTTTCAAATTATGTCCAGCTACTTGTGACTTTTATCACTGGGGATGAGGGGCTAAAAAGGGCCTCAAATGGCAGCTTAGGCCCAACTGATGCTCTATGAATTGGAGGTGAGAGTGCTGTGCACTGACCCCCGATTATTGAGGAATACTTCTGGACACGAGATGTTGTGTTTAAATCATTTGTTCCCATCAACAGTAGGCTACAGTTTGTCAAATTTTAAAATCGAAACAAAAAAGACTGGAAAATGTCTTCACCTAATATCAAATAGGATTTATTGGAACGCTCTCAGTGAGTACTTTCCAATGAATACCTATGTGACAGTGTTTCGGTAACATCTTGAAAACAGCGTCACATACATACGTTGCACGATTGACCTCTCTTCCGTGCCGCGCACCCACATGCAGTGTACGCGTGTACCGTCCGCGTATCTTCCGCGGAAGGCATGCAGTGAAGATATTACGTCATTCGCTTGTGGTGAACGGTTGTCACGCATGATGCACGACGCACCTGTACGATCTTCCCTGTGACGTATGCAGAAGGTACGTACATGGATAAAGGTTGGTCAGTTGTGCAAATTAACGTACTGTGGGTAGGCCTACTCATTGGAAAGCTCTCAGTGAGCACTTTCCAAGGAATACCCACATGACAGGGCACCTGTAGCACACATAAAATGATCGATGTTTTTCTGTTTTGATGAAAAGTTTGCCTTCGACTCGTTCACCCGTTTGCTTTTCAACTCAAAGAATGTCAATTGTTTCTCAAATGAAGATGACACTTCCTACTAATCGACCAACCTTGTCCCCAGTGATCAAGGTACCGCTGCTCTGTTGTATAACGTACTATGACCATCTACTGTATGTTAAACACTCCTATCTTGTTTCCAATAAAATTTGTCTTGACTTAAATATGGTGTCTTGTTGAAATAAAATTAGAAAAACCCTACCACATGGATTTCCACAGACCGAACACAGCATATGATCATAAAGGTATCAAATTTAGTAATTAAATGTGGGTGGCTTGTTCTATTTGCCATGTGAGAGACCAAGTCCAAGATCTAAACAAAAAACATGTGTTTACCGTCTAAAAATAGATTTTGCCGCCCTCCCACCTGACGTAACAGCCATACCCCTGCCTATACTCCTGCCTATACCCCTGCCTATCATCATCATCATCAATAAGTCGGTCGAAGGACTGCGTCCTGTTGGCCCAGGAACCTAGCCCTATGCCCCTGCCTATATTCCTGCTATTCTCCTGCCTATACCCCTGTCTATACCCCTGCGTATACTCTTGCCTATAC
>NMRB01001785.1:42170-64987 GCA_002633025.1 Notospermus geniculatus | reverse complement strand
AGAGTCGCTCTGGCACTTTCTAGCAGAGTCGCTCTGGCACTTTCTAGTAGAGTCGCTCTGGCACTTTCTAGTAGAGTCGCTCAGGCACTTTCTAGGAGAGTCGCTCTGGCACTTTCTAGTAGTCGCTCAGGCACATCGGACAGTAAGCTGTGGTGCCTTGTACCTTGTGCCTTTGCAAGGGCAAGTAAAGACCCCATCCAAGTGAGGAACATGAGTAGCTCAAGATGGCCTCTTCCATACTTACCAGGGCCAGTAATGCTATGACTTCGGCCCTGATGGAAAAATCTAATACTTTATACTTTCAGTGTAAGAATGATTGTCGCCTGACCATTGAGTTATTAGATACGGAGACAGAGAACTCTGAGGAGCCGGTCAAGGTTGAGAGATGGTCGGAATATGTGGAGAAATATATCATAAATGATGAAACGATACCTTCAGAACTCAAGGATCAGTTGTCCAGGAAACCGGTCTTCTTACCGAGGTAGGTGTCAATGGAATTTCAGCGTCTGTTGTGGAAAATACAGAAATGAGCTTTTTCTAAAGGAGACTTGACAGCCTAGATGTTGTCATGTCCGCAAAGCAAGCAGCAGGTCCAGGGATGGCCATATGGGATTCCAAACTCCTATGGTATAGTGTCTTGTGGTCAGGGCTGGGTTTCACAAACAAACTTGAAAAGTCAATAGCCAAACTTAAGTCAGTTTGAGCCAATCAGACGCCTGCATTTTGAACGAAAGTTCAGTCTTAGACTTAAGTTTTTTTGTGAAACCTGGCACTGGTCTCCTTGTGTCCTGTCGTCAGTGTGTCCTGTATGTGAGATTAGTACAGGCATGAAAGCTGAACATCTGATTGGTTCAGACTACAAGTTTCTCTACTCGATGTTTATATTGCACGTGTGTGAGTTTCTAAGAAATGTCGTGGAAACAAGATGGAATGGTCCTGTTGAAATCGACCTTTGTGTATCGTACATTTCTTGAAATTTTTGATGTGTGCTGAATGAGATTGTTGTTTGTTCTGTATCGAGGCAGATGTAAGTCAAGTTTTCTATACCAGTTCTCAATATGCATCACCTTTATATTTTCCAGAGCGTTGTGGAGCTGACGTATCATCACTAGGGGTTACCAGTAGCATTTCGAGGCAATGTTCGACGATCTACCTGTCACACGTAGGAGAGTATTGGCAAGGACAAGAGAAGAGGACCATGTGAGGTAAGTTGTGCTTACACCAGACAATACTACTTCGATATTTGACTGGAATTTTCCCATTTTTACTCGATTCTGTCAATTTCAAAAGTTTAGGGAATCCTGAAGTAATATGGTCTTCCAACATGGGGTATGCATGTTCATGTATTGACCAAGTTGGAAGATGCCAGGCCTGTATTCGTGAAGTCTCCTTAAATGTAAACCTTAGAGAAAGGAAGCTTCAAGAATATAGCTCGACTATTACTTTGTTGTGGGACCTTATTCACAAAGCCCCCGTAGCTTTAATGGTATGTGAACCCTTTGTCAGACTGATAGTGAACAACAGGTTTTCCGCCAAATGGACAATAGTTTACGTACAGCTTAGAGTTGCGGTGGCTTCGTCAATAAGGTCCCTGGACTTTTCCCGTGCTTCCTGATCTGACGTCTGAAAGTCTCTTTGATACCTCAGGCAACCCTGAAGTAATATTAATGTTTTTTCAACATAGATTAATTAGATTTGTCATTAATTGGCTAATTAATGGAGAAGAAAAAAAAATGGAAGCCAAATGAACAAAATAAAAAAGGCCCTTTGTCATGATGCCTGGAGTGGGATTTGAACCTGTGGCCTCCAGTTCAACCTCAGCTTTGGCAGTTCATGACCGTGCATGCTAACCACTCGGCCACTGAGGCTCTTGTTAGTACAGGGAAACCATTATTGTGGTTTGCCTGGGAAAGCATAAAACTTTCTAAGAATGCAATGTTTTTTATCATAGATTAATTGGATTTGTCATTTAATTGTACAATGAACATGATTTAAATGGATAAGAAAAATAAATGGAAGTAAATTATCGAAATAAAAAAAGCCCTTTGTCATGATGCCTGGAGTGAGATTTGAACCTGTGGCCTCCAGTTCAACCTCAGCTTTGGCAGTTCATGACCATGCATGCTAACCACTCGGCCACTGAGGCTCTTGCTAGAGAGAGGCATTGATTGGATACCAGTAGGTGTAAAACAATAAAGTCAAAGTTGGGTTTTATCAACTGTTGTTAGAGGTTCTCATCCGACTTTACACTTCAACTCCGGTCTATCATGAAACCTTTCAGTAGATTGTTGATTTTAGAGGTCAGATTGTCGTTGATGCGATTGTTTTGATCTCTCTCAGTTACTCAACTGAAGACGTTTGGGTTTATAGTCTGATGTCAACTACAGAAGAGAATCTCATCTGACTTAACACTTCAGCCCTGGGGAACAACTCTCAACTCAGATTCAGGATTGAAACCAAATGATGTACTCCCACGACTGAAGATACCCAGCTTCAGCCTCTGTCTTCAGACCCCTCCCCCTCCTAATAAATCAACTCTGATTCTGAGGATCGATTGTGGAAACCAAATGATGTAATCCAACGACTGAAGATTCCCAGCTTCAGCATCTGTCTTCCGACCCCTCCCCCCCCTAATAAATCAACTCTGATTCTGGATGGATTGAAGGCAAAAGCGTCTCCTAATACTGAAGACTGAATAGACCTGGCTTTAGCCTGTGTTTAAACCCCTCCAGAAAAATCAACTATGATTCTGGATGTGTTGTAACCAAAAGATGTACCAAGACTGAACAGTTCTGGGTTCAGCCTCTGTCTTGTGTCCCCCTCCCCTTCAGACCAACCCCGATTGTGTTTTGGTCTCTCTCTGCTTATAAGTTGTCACTCGACTGTAGAGATGAGATTGTTTTGATCTCTGTCATCCACCATGCAGATGGTGTCGGTTTGATGTGAGTTTGTTCTTGATGATCCATCCTGAGGTCAGTTTTTTTTTGATGAGATTTTTTTGATCTCTTCCGCCAGCCTATATGAGTTGTCACTTTACTGTTGAGATGGCATCTGTTCTAACATTTGAGATCAGATTGTTGTTGATGAGATTTTTCTGATAGGCCATTTCTGATATCTCCTGCCAGCCTATATGAGTTGTCACTTTACTGTTGAGATGGCATCTGTTGTAAACATTTGAGGTGAGGTTGTCATTGATGAGATTGTTTTGACCTCTCCCAGCCTATGAGTTCTCACTCGACTGTAGAGATGACATCTCTTGTTAATCTCTGAGGTCAGATTGTTGTTGATGAGATTATTTTGATATCTCTCAGCCTATAAGTTGTCATTCTATTGTAGAGATGGCATTGATTGTTGACATTTGAGATGAGATTGTTGTTGATGAGATTGTTTTAATCTCGCTCAGTCTATGGTTTGTCACTCGACTGTAGACGTTGTGTTTGTTGTGAACTTTAGAGGTCAGATTTAGTTGATTTTCTTTGATATCTGCATGGACGTTTCCCGATTTGTTCTCTTGTTTCCCGATTTCAAAGCGTCTTTGGTACCTCAGGCAACCCTGAAGTAATATTGTTGTCCGACATGGTCTATTTTGACTCTGTTGGAAGACAATATTACTAATTTTAATGTGTGCTGAATGAGATTGTTGTTTGTTCTGTATTGAGGCAGATGTAAGTCAAGTTTTCTATACCAGTTCTCAATATGCATCACCTTTATATTTTCCAGAGTGTTGTGGAGGTGACGTATGATCACTAGGGGTTACCGGTAGCCTTTCCAGGCAATGTTCGATGATCTACCTGTCACATGTTGGAGAGTATCGGCAAGGACAAGAGAAGAGGAACATGTGAGGTAAGTTGTGCTTACACCAGACAATACTACTTTGATATTTGGCTGGAGTTTTCCCATTTTTACTCGACTCTGCCAGTTTCAAAGGTTTACGAAATCCTGAAGTAATATGGTCTTCCAACATGGGGTATGCATGTTCATGTGTTGACCAAGTTGGAAGACGACAGGCCTGTATTCTTGAAGCCTCCTTAAATGTAAACCTTAGAGAAAGGAAGCTTCAAGAATATAGCTCGACTATTACTTTGTTGTGGGACCTTATTCACAAAGCCCCCGTAGCTTTAATGGTATGTAAATCCTTTGTCAGACTGATAGTGAACAACAGGCTGTCCGCAAAATGGACAATAGTTTACGTACAGCTTAGAGTTGCGGTGGCTTCGTCAATAAGGTCCGTGGACTTTTCCTGTGCTTCCTGATCTGACATCTGAAAGTCTCTTTGATACCTCAGGTGACCCTGAAGTAATAATTTTTTTTCACCATAGTAGATTAATTAGATTTGTCATTAATTGGCTAATTAATGGAGAAGAAAAAAAATAAATGGAAGCAAAATGAACAAAATTAAAAAGGCCCTTTGTCATGATGCCTGGAGTGGGATTTGAACCTGTGGCCTCCAGTTCAACCTCAGTTTTGCCAGTTCATGACCATGCATGCTAACCACTCGGCCACTGAGGCTCTTGCTAGAGAGAGGCATTGATTGGATACCAGTAGGTGTAAAACATTAAAGTCAAAGTTGGGTTTTATCAACTAGATTAGAGGTTCTCATCCGACTTTACACTTCAACTCCGGTCTACATGTATCCTGAAACCTTTCAGTAGATTGTTGATTTTAGAGGTCAGATTGTCGTTGATGAGATTGTTTTGATCTCTCTCAGTCTACGTCTTGTCACTGAACTGAAGACGTTGTGTCTGTTATGAACTTATGCGGTCAGATTTAGTTGATGAGATTGTTTTGATCTCTCTCAGCCTATGTTTTGTCACTCAACTGAAGACGTTTGGCTTTATAGTCTTGATATCAGTTTACAGTAGAGATTCTGATCTGACTTTACACTTCAGCCCCGGGTTTATCCTGAAATGTTTCAGTAGAACGAGGAACAACTCTCAACTCTGATTCAGGATTGAAACCAAATGATGTATTCCAACGACTTAAGATTCCCAGCTTCAGCATCTGTCTTCCGACCCGTCCCCCCCCTAATAAATCAACTCTGATTCTGGATGGATGATGGCAAAAGCGTCTCACAACACTGAAGACTGAATAGACCTGGCTTCAGCCTGTGTTTAAACCCCTCCAGAAAAATCAACTATGATTCTGGATGTGTTGTAACCAAAAGATGTACCAAGACTGAACAGTTCTGGGTTCAGCCTCTGTCTTGTGTCCCCCTCCCCTTCAGACCAACCCCGATTGTGTTTTGGTCTCTCTCTGCTTATAAGTTGTCACTCGACTGTAAAGATGAGATTGTTTTGATCTCTGTCATCCACCATGCAGATGGTGTCGGTTTGATGTGAGTATTGTTCTTGATGATCCATCCTGAGGTCAGTTTCTTTTTGATGAGATTTTTTTGATCTCTTCCGCCAGCCTATATGAGTTGTCACTTTACTGTTGAGATGGCATCTGTTCTAACATTTGAGATCAGATTGTTGTTGATGAGATTTTTCTGATATCTCCTGCCAGCCTATATGAGTTGTCACTTTACTGTTGAGATGGCATCTGTTGTAAACATCTGAGGTGAGGTTGTCATTGATGAGATTGTTTTGACCTCTCCCAGCCTATGAGTTCTCACTTGACTGTAGAGATGACATCTCTTGTTAATCGCTGAGGTCAGATTGTTGTTGATGAGATTATTTTGATATCTCTCAGCCTATAAGTTGTCATTCTATTGTAGAGATGGCATTGATTGTTGACATTTGAGATGAGATTGTTGATGACATCTCTTGTTAATCGCTGAGGTCAGATTGTTGTTGATGAGATTATTTTGATATCTCTCAGCCTATAAGTTGTCATTCTATTGTAGAGATGGCATTGATTGTTGACATTTGAGATGAGATTGTTGTTGATGAAAATCTCGCTCAGTCTATGGTTTGTCACTCGACTGTAGACGTTGTGTTTGTTGTGAACTTTTGAGGTCTGATTTAGTTGATTTTCTTTGATATCTGCCTGGACGTTTCCCGATTTGTTCTCTTGTTTCCCGATTTCAAAGCGTCTTTGGTACCTCAGGCAACCCTGAAGTAATATTGTTGTCTGACATGGTCTATTTTGACTCTGTTGGAAGACAATATTACTAATTTTAATGTGTGCTGAATGAGATTGTTGTTTGAATGTTCTGTATTGAGGCAGATGTAAGTCAAGTTTTCTATACCAGTTCTCAATATGCATCACCTTTATCTTTTCCAGAGTGTTGTGGAGCTGACGTATCATCACTAGGGGTTACCGGTAGCATTTCCAGGCAATGTTCGATGATCTGCCTGTCACATGTTGGAGAGTATCGGCAAGGACAAGAGAAGAGGACCATGTGAGGTAAGTTGTGCTTACACCAGACAATACTACTTTGATATTTGACTGGAGTTTTCCCATTTTTACTCGACTCTGTCAATTTCAAAAGTTTAGGGAATCCTGAAGTAATATGGTCTTCCAACATGGGGTATGCATGTTCATGTATTGACCAAGTTGGAAGACGCCAGGCCTGTATTCTTGAAGCCTCCTTAAATGTAAACCTTAGAGAAAGGAAGCTTCAAGAATATAGCTCGACTATTACTTTGTTGTGGGACCTTATTCACAAAGCCCCCGTAGCTTTAATGGTATGTGAACCCTTTGTCAGACTGATAGTGAACAACAGGTTGTCCGCAAAATGGACAATAGTTTACGTACAGCTTAGAGTTGCGGTGGCTTCGTCAATAAGGTCCGTGGACTTTTCCTGTGCTTCCTGATGTGACGTCTGAAAGTCTTTTTGATACCTCAGGTGACCCTGAAGTAATAATGTTTTTTCACCATAGATTAATTAGATTTGTCATTAATTGGCTAATTAATGGAGAAGAAAAAAGTAAATGGAAGCAAAATGAACAAAATAAAAAAAGCCCTTTGTCATGATGCCTGGAGTGGGATTTGAACCTGTGGCCTCCAGTTCAACCTCAGCTTTGGCAGTTCATGACCGTGCATGCTAACCACTCGGCCACTGAGGCTCTTGCTAGAGAGAGGCATTAATTGGATACCAGTAGGTGTAAAACATTAATGTCAAAGTTGGGTTTTAATCAACTACATTAGAGGTTCTCATCCGACTTTACACTTCAACTCCGGTCTATCATAAAACCTTTCAGTAGATTGTTGATTTTAGAGGTCAGATTGTCGTTGATGCGATTGTTTTGATCTCTCTCAGTCTACGTCTTGTCACTGAACTGAAGACGTTGTGTCTGTTGTGAACTTATGCGGTCAGATTTAGTTGATGAGATTGTTTTGATCTCTCTCAGCCTATGTCTTGTCACTCAACTGAAGACGTTTGGTTTTATAGTCTTGATATCAGTTTACAGTAGAGATTCTGATCTGACTTTACACTTCAGCCCCGGGTCTATCCTGAAACCTTTCAGTAGAACGAGGAACAACTCTCAACTCAGATTCAGGATTGAAATCAAATGATGTAGTCCCACGACTGAAAAATCCCAGCTTCAGCCTCTCTCTGTCTTCAGACCCCGTCTCCCTCCTAATAAATCAACTCTGATTCTGGATGGATTGTGGAAACCAAATGATGTACTCCAACGACTGAAGATTCCCAGCTTCAGCCTCTGTCTTCAGACCCCTTCCCCTCCTAACAATGCCTAATGAATCAACTCTGATTCTGGATGGATTGAAGGCAAAAGCCTACTCTCAGTACCGAAGACTGAATATAGACCTGGCTTTAGCCCGTATTTAGACACCCACACCCCCTTTGATTCTGGATGTGTTGTAATCAAAAGTAGATGTACCAAGACTGAACAGTCCTGGCTTCAGCCTCTGTGTTGAGCCCCGCTCCCCTTCAGACCAACCCCGATTGTGTTTTGGTCTCTCTCTACCTATAAGTTGTCACCATGTAGATGGTGTCGGTTTGATGTGAGCTTGTTCTTGATGAAACTTCTGAGGTCAGATTATTGTTGATGAGATTTTTTTGATCTCTCCGAGCCTACGAGTTGTCACTTTACTGTAGAGATGGCATCTGTTCTAACATTTGAGATCAGATTGTTGTTGATGAGATTGTTTTGACCTCTGTCAGCCTATGGTTTGTTACTCAACTGTAGAGATGACATCTCTTGTTAACATTTGAGATGAGATTGTTGTAATCTCGCTCAGTCAATGTCTTGTCACTCGACTGTAGACGTTGTGTCTGTTGTGAACTGTTGAGGTCAGATTTAGTTGATTTCCTGTGATATTTGCTTCAGACTTTTCCCAATATCTTTATCTTTATGTTTCCTGATTTCAAAGTGAAGTAATATTGTTGTCCGACATGGTCTATTTTGACTCTGTTGGAAAACAATATTACTTCGCTTTACCTGGAGTACTTCTGAAACTTCTCGTCTTTCTCGATTTCAAAGTGTCTGTGGTATTCCACGCAAATAGCGAAGTGATATTGTCCTCTAAACACGTTGCATTTAAAACGTGTTGGAAATGATGAGATTTTTTTGATCTCTCCGAGCCTACGAGTTGTCACTTTACTGTAGAGATGGCATCTGTTCTAACATTTGAGATCAGATTTTTGTGGATGAGATTGTTTTGACCTCTGTCAGCCTATGGTTTGTTACTCAACTGTAGAGATGACATCTCTTGTTAACATTTGAGATGAGATTGTTGTAATCTCGCTCAGTCAATGTCTTGTCACTCGACTGTAGACGTTGTGTCTGTCTGTTGAGGTCAGATTTAGTTGATTTCCTGTGATATTTGCCTCAGACTTTTCCCAATATCTTTATCTTTATGTTTCCTGATTTCAAAGTGAAGTAATATTGTTGGCCGACATGGTCTATTTTGACTCTGTTGGAAAACAATATTACTTCGCTTTACCTGGAGTACTTCTGAAACTTCTCGTCTTTCTCCAGTCTTTCTCGATTTCAAAGTGTCTGTGGTATTCCACGCAAATAGCGAAGTGATATTGTCCTCTAAACACGTTGCATTTAAAACGTGTTGGAAAGAAGTTGCATTTCCAAAAAATTTGATGGAAAGTTTGATCGTGTACAGTGTGCATTACTTCAATATTTGTGTTGAGTTGCTTAGAGACATCTCATCTTTCCCGATTTTACAGTTGTGTTAGTGTTTGATATTTAATGGTTGTTTTTGTGTTGCAGGTGCCGTGATGCTGGTCGAGGACGTGAGGAAGATTTAAGTGAAGAGGAGTATCTCTGGTAAGTATGGAGACTTCAGATAATCTTGAAGTAATATTGTTTTTGTCAATATTACTGTGAGATTTGTATGAGTCTCACCGATTTCCCGATTTCCAAGTGTCATTGATACACCCGGAGCTGTGAGAAGTATTGAACACAATATTTCTTGTTCCTGGAGTGTTTTTGATACTTCTCTTCCCGATTTCAAAGTGTCTGCGGTACTTGCGGTAATACTGTCTTCGAACATGGCTACTTTGACGATGTTGGAGGACAATATTAACTTTGATATTTGCTTTGAGTATTTCTGATGCTTCTTGTCTTTCCTGACTCGCTTGGTAATGTCGTCGTCCAGTATGGATGACAGTATGGTGTTTACGTGGAGTTCTTCAGAGTCAGGAAAGAGAAGAGGTATCAGAAGTTCGTCTAGGCAAATATAACAAAGTAATATTGTCTTCCGACAGAGTCAAATTAAGGCCTATACACACGATCCAATTTTTCATTCAATTTTCTGAAACTTTTATTTCGGGATACAGGTAATTTCGGGATACATGTAAATTCGGGATAATTAATCAAAGTTCATTTTATTTTGCAGAGTTCATCTCATCAGGACGTTTGGTCACATCACAACATCTGCATGGAGTGGACATCCTGGTGATTGCAACAGTTGGACATTGCAAATTTCGCAGAGGCACGGTTCATCTTGGCAGCATTGGACTGTAAAGATAAAAACAATGTTGTTAAGTACATGTACACTGAGAAAACAAACATGAAGGAAGAAAGTAAATAAAAGATATACAAAGTCAGAAATGCGAGATGTCAAATCATTCATCTTCCATCCACACCACAATCTCAATACAAGAGGACAGCTCCCAGGGTAGAGTGACAGCTCCCTGGCTAAAGGCCTTCCCTGCACGCACGAAGTAGAGTAGCACTACATGTAAATAGAGGACAACGTCATCTGGGGCGGTGGGACAACCAACGGATCAAAGACGCCCATCCATCGGAGAGTTTTCTCATGGAAGTTGGCACACAATGACAATGCAACATTGTTCATTTCTGCACGGCTTCCACCAACATCAATGACGCAAACAGCTCTGTATAGATTGAGTCGCCTACAGAGTGCCAACTCACACGAGAAAACAACTTCAAGTGGATGGGTGCCTAAAGACCCTCTGCACATGGACCAAAGTGCAATGTCAGTACAAGTATTTGGACCTACAGCTACAGGGGTAAGGCCTTGATGGAGTAATGACCCACAGGCTAAGGCCCTCTGTATACACCTAAGTACAATATCACTAAAAGTACATGGAGAACGACATTGTGAGAGCAGTGACAACACACAGACTAAACCAAGCTGCACACCAGGTAATAGGGAGGTTTCGGAAGCGCCCGGTTAGGCCCTACGACGACGTTTATCTATTGTGTGGGTATACCCAAACAATAGATAAACGTCGTCGTATGGCCTAACCGGACGCTCCCGAAACCTCCCTAATATTCCAAGTGAAAGTCTGATTGTCACCGATCTTCTCACCAGCCATCGCAGACTGGGTGCGTCATGATCACGACTGTTCAAGCCCACACCTAGAGTATGAATCACTACCAGTACACTGACGCTAACCTTGGAGGAATTCTCCAAGCGCTAACAATCTGCATGACCTGGGTGGAGTAATACCCAACAGGCTGAGGCCCTCTGTAGACACATCAAGTAAACTACGACGATTACTACAAGTACAAGTAAATAAATAGGAGAACACCTGGGTGAGAGTGACAACCCAAAGGCGTCTATCCACGGGAGTGTTTTATTATGAAGTTGGCTCACAATCGGCAATTCACCATCCTTACGGTTTATGCCACGACTAATGATGTAAACAACTGCTCAGAGTAAGCCAGCTGCCCATAGAAAGCAAACTCACAAGTGGATAGGTGTCTAAAGGCTTGTCACACTTCTGTGTAAGTCGATTTTTTTCTTAGAGACCCTCTGTAGGCCTACATGCACCGAAATATCAGTACAATGGACCTAGCTACAGGGATGGAGTAGTGACCCACAGGCTAAGGCCCTCTGTATACACCTAAGTACAATATCACTACAAGTACATAGAGAACGACATTGTGAGAGCAGTGACAACACACAGAGTAAACCAAGCAGCACCAGGTAATATTGTGAACTAACTGTCACCGATCTTCTCACCAGCCACCGCAGATTAGGCGATCTCGGTTCTGGTATTGTTTGATATTGGGTGATCACTGCTGGCGAGAAGACTCCGTGCGTCACGATCATGACAGTCTAAGCCCACACCTGCAGAGTATGAATCAACCTTAAAAATGCAATATCGCTACAAGTACATACGCTAACAATCTGCACGACCTGGGTGGAGTAATAACCCAACAGGCTGAGGCCCTCTGTAGACACATCAAGTAAACTACGACGATTACTACAAGTACAAGTACATAAATAGGAGAACATCTGGGTGAGAGTGACAACCCAAAGGCGTCTATCCACGGGAGAGTTTTTATGAAGTTGGCTCACAATGGGCAATTCACCATCGTTCGTCTCCTTACGGTTTATGCTGTGACTAATGATGTAAACAACTGCTCAGAGTAAGCCAGCTGGCCATAGAACATTGTAGAAAGCAAACTCGCAAGTGGATAGGTGTCTAAAGCCCCTGTCACACTTCTGCGTATCCTAATTCCTTATGAGTTGTGCGTTGACATTTTTTTCCATATGCAGTCATATGCACTTCATATCCATCTCAATTGTTTTGTGGAAGTTTTATGTATGCAGGCATGTGCACAGTATGGCCCAGAACGCCGTAAAGTTTTGGACATGCACAAAAACTACGCTGCCAACGCTGTTCTGCAGCAGCAGGTCTGACGTTAAATACGGTTGCGTATTGAAAAGTGTTAAGGCTCCAGTTCCATAGAGTTCACGTTTACACTTTTCTTCACATTTTCCTTTCGTTCCTCGGAGAAAGCATGTCACAGGACAGGTAATGTGTGTCTCGTTGTGCGCTGAATCGAGGAACGAAAGGAAAACGTGAAGCGTGGCGCGCGAAAAGTGTCAACGTGAGCTCTATGGAACTGGAGCCTTAGATAAACGCATAAGTGTGACATATATCTAAGTGCAATATCACTACGAGTATGTAGACAATAAATACAGCTGGGGTGGAGTAAAAACTGACATCTAAAATAAAATAAAATATCACTACATACATGGAGGAAGACACCAGGGGCAGAGTTACGTCTTACAGATTAAAGGAGCACGGTATTGGATCTCAAATGCATTTTTTGACTGCCGACGTAGAGGGAGCCACCTAGCGGCAGTAACACGAACTACAAAAATGCATTACAAAATGTACGGAGGTAATCGGGTCAACTCGCCAATACGTCGTTGGTCCCTGCGTTGGAGAGTGGTACAGTGGCGCCGGCTGTCGAGAAAAAGTGGCAATACCATGCTCCTTTAAAGCCAGTAGCACACCAGGCAATAGGGAGGTTTCGCAAGCGCCCGGTTAGGCCCTACGACGACGTTTATCTATTGTGTGGGTATACCCAAACAATAGATAAACGTCGTCGTAGGGCCTAACCGGGCGCTTGCGAAACCTCCCTAATATCGCAAACGATTTGATCTCCGTTTGGTTGTTGGGCCGTCCTCGCTGGCGAGAAGACTCCACGCAGCGCTGTCCAGCGTCACAGTGTAGCCGATTTTGCTCGGTGGCAATCAGGACCCATGTTCCCAAAGCCGTCGTAAGGTTAACGATCTCGTTACGCTATGCATTTTTCCAGTTTTAACGACATCGTTAACCTAACGACGGCTTCGGGAACATGGGTCCAGATCACTTGCGATATCACCCAGTGTGCTGCCCACTTTAGACCCTCTATGCACCGAAGTGCAATATCACTACAAGTAGATTGACTATAACTATCTGTATGACCTTCAGGGGTAGAGTGGGTTTCTATAATAAATGGAGATAGAGTAACCAACGAATTTCCTCACTACTCGGGTCAGACAACCAATTCGTAGACTGAGACCCTCCACATGCCTAGGCCTATCATGCCAATACAGGCCTTTATATTCCCCCAAATTAACGACGTTTAACGTCGGAGCCCAAATTAAGGGCGCCCAAATTTGAGTCTTGTTTTACATTTAAATGGGAATCGCAGATGCCTGGAAATGGCATCTTTTATCCTCTATTTCCGAAAAATTTTCTAACGAGGGGGGAAACTCCCCTCGTGCGCCCCCCAGATCGCACCTTCGGCACTCTGATGGGGGCCTTTGGCCCAATACCACCATAAACAGAAATAGCCCAAATTATGGAATATAAAGGCCTGCAATAGGATACTAACTACTGGAAGTGGCTGCCTAACATCTCTCACACAAAAACCATCCACTCTGACATCTCAACATTTGGACTTAGTAAATCTTAATTCACATCAAAGACTTTCAATCCAAAAATCTTTCCAAGATAAAGTTTTAATATATCACTCTAACCACATAGAACGTTACAATGTAGCAGTACCGGTACACATGTCTTGTATTTTAATACAGGAATTATCACGTGAGGGTTTGATGCACCAATAGTTTATGTCCATTTTGAGATAACCAGTAACTTTTAAAAAATCTGTTCACATTTCGGAGGGGTATGTTTGTGATTCAGTTTCAGTTGGTGGGCGGAGAAACTAGTAATGAAACAATGCTCAAGTCAAGGACACTGCAATGAGGTCATTGCGACTTCATGGGAAGATGTCGCTGCGACCATATCGGGCCTTTCCATTGTCTTCAGGACGTCATCGCCGTGGCAATACGAGGTGCGAGCATGAAGCCTCAACGTCATGGTAATGTGATCGTTGACGTTCTGTACAACGTCACAGTGAAAATGTTAAATACGGTCGCAGCGCCATCAAATGGTTCAAACAGAATGGCTACAACCTCATTACCGTTAGTGCCCTCAGAAGATGAAAAAGATGCTGCTCCACGTCAAGAGTTTCCTCGCACATGTTGGCTCTCAATGGGTAACTCAACCATAGAAAACTAAATGGACAATCATTTGTGGTGTCAGCATAACCCATGACAAACCAAAAATGGTGAATTGCCCATTGAGAGCCAACTCGAGAAAACCCATGTAGAGGAGCATCTCAACAAAGTCTCAAAATGTAAATTGGCAAATTTTGGACATATCCAGATTGTGCTTCAAACCCTCAACATGACAAATGCACTACCGTATTATGAATATTCAGGCACCACAACTGCTTTTTTGCCATTCATTTGGCATTTGGAAATTCCTCAAACTCCCAAGTTTTGGTCGACATTGCATCTTGAAGCAACTAACTTTCCAGCAATGGAAGCAACTCGGAGTCACTGACATGACTGATCAGTTGCCGATTTTGTTGACCTGAGCACGTCTGCATCTCTGAACAATTGCCAGGTGCTTCATGAGCATCCTGTTCGAGACGTGCCAGTTACTCCTCGCAATCGCTGAAACATGTGAAATAGCAACCACCTGCACGTGGTCTTTCTTTGATCTGTGACAGATCCGTCAAATTGCTTCAAGACGCAATGTCGAACTGTGGGCAATTGTCCTCTGGTCTCTGCCGAGAATACTTCTAAAGTTGGTGTCAAATTTTCTTCACTCAACTACCGGTACACTAATATTTGGACAATATGACGCAATAGCCCATTCTCAAATTGATGTAAATGACAAAGATCTGCACACTTCCTATGAAATCTCAACCACAACCTCGGTCTGAAACTGAATGATGTGACGCAGACAACCCCCACAACAGTGACGTTGTCAAAGACCCCACGATAGTGATGTCGGACTTGACCATTGCTGAATCATGGATGGCGTCGCGTTGGCAAGTTTCAGATTGAGGTTCTGGGCGAGATTTCGGCAGAACTGCACAGATCTGCAAATTTTAAAATTGTCTATCCCTGCAAGCGCAGTGTGCCTTAATACACATAAATACGGGAGCTCAATACATATAATATGTTCAGAATCTCAACCTACCATTCCATTATTCTGATATCTTGTACCATGGCTCCTGCTCCGACTGAATCATCCTTGATCCGTGGTAGAGATCACAGTTATTGACATCGGTGATGAATTGAGCGTCACAATGAGAACCTGACTTTGTCCCGTGTTTCTCCACGTTTCAGGATAATCAATGTTCTCATGTCACATTCTAGACAAGGCACAAGTTCACACACCACTCGATAATAAGTTACTAAAGCTTTGTTCCACAGGATTAGGAAACAGCCTCTGAGAATGAGTTTGCTCCACGAGCGTAATTTTCCTTGACATAAATGACGAATCGGTTGCTCTTGTTGTGTGGGTCACTCATCAACGTTCAAGTTCGCGGAATTGTTAACTGATGTGGAGAGTTGTTCTCGAGATGGGATTGAGTCGAGATTCAGGAGTGTGATGGCGTCAAGGATTGGAACCTGGAAAGATAAAGGGTAAGAAACACATCAGGATATTGCAAATTTCACTTTCATTTTTACTCATTTGTTGGCCAAAAGAGGAGGCACGCACCTGGTGTGCCCCTCTGTGGAATATCGCTTGCTGCAAGAGGTTCTTTCAGCATATGACATTACACCTATAGAGTAATGGCGTATTTGAATTTCATCTCCAGGCCTTTCAATCACATCTGTTGCTTTACACCCTGTATTTTTGAATTTGGGCTTATTTCATCGTGAAACCAGGGAATTTGGGTTGTTGTTATAAGTCTCACTCATGACAGCAAAATGTTCACTATTGAAATTGAATATCTTGCTTTGCGCAAGACTTATGACTAGTTCCATGAACCCAGAAATGTTCTGTTATGTACCTAGCATGTCTAGACATGCTGTTTGACATGTTTGATAGCCATCATGGCCGTGGAATAGTCCTAGAAATTGGTAAATATGATCGAATCTTTGCGTGTTTTGAAAGAAAAGTGAAAGTGAAGACCTTAGGTTTTAAGAAGTCAAATTTATTTCAAAAGTATTTCATTTTTAACATTTGACAACTGAATTTGGGCACCTGCTTTGAATTTGGGCTCTTTTGAATTTGGGCGTCTACGACGTTTACCGTCGTGAAGATGATGTAATTGACAGGCCTGATCTCTTGCTCCCACTTCATGCCTACATGTACGACATAGAAATTCAAGATGCACCATAACTCTCGGTCTAAAAAAAGACGCACTGGCAGCAGCGACATTTGTGGTGCAGGCCTTTTCGTAAGACGGGCACGAAAATGCATGCACCTCACAAACAATAGAATTTCTATTGTTTGCAAAGCGCATGTATTTTCGTGCCCGTCGTACGAAAAGGCCTGTGGTGGACGAATTTTCCTCGGGGACGAATTTTCCTCAGGGACAAATTTTCTGGGGACGAATTATCCGGGGACGAATTTTCCGGGGACGAATTTTCCTGTAACCACTTGGCACAATCAACCTGAAATTTTTGGTGAGGGTTGGTCTCCATCAGGGGAAGGTTCCTTTCGATGACCAGCTCCGCTGCCTAACCAAACCTCCGAAATGCCAAATGCAAACGCCAATCTGATTGCCACGAACACAGCACCAGAAGGATATCAGACATCTGTGTTGCGTTGCAGGGCAATGCAAAACCTCACCACTGACGTGTTCCTCAGGTCAGACAGGCCATGACTGCAATCTAAAGGTGCCTACAGGTCGACATTGCATCTCGAAGCAACTCGCGAAAACTACCTTTCCAGCAATGGAAGCAACTCGGAGTGACTGATCAGTTGCTGATTTTGTCGACTTGAGCGTGCTTATGTCTCCGAGCAACTGCCGGATGCATCATGAACGTGCTGTCAAAGGAACTGCCAGTTGCTCCAAGTTCCTCTCAATCGCTCAAATGTCGACTTGCGCGTGGTGGTATTTTGATCTGTGACAGATCCATGGAGTTGCTCCAAGGTGCAATGTTGACCTGTTGGCACTTTTTATCCAACCCACTACATGTAGGCCTACAGCAACGGGTGTCACGAAAAAGAAATCAACTTACAGTATTCCATGACGTCAAATGGTGGACGTTCCATGAATCCGTGACACTGATCACCGACTACACCAGAGATCCGATGGGATCCTTGTTTGTTGAGTTCACAACCAACGTATTAACGATAACACAGCAAATTTTCCATCACCACTGACCACTTCGAAACATCTACGAAGGGCGGAGGGTAGCAGCTCAGACAGCGGAGAACAGCGACTGTCAACGAAGGCAAGAAAGCTGTAATAGAAATGATACATTGTAAAATCACAGTTAAACATGGTAAAACAGATGTGAAAGGAAAGAATGTCCTCCAGGAAACTGTCCCGAGACAAAAGACTCTTTCGTTGCATTTCAATCCCTGGTGATTGGTTTCTATGAAGATAAAGGTGCCCTCAGATCGACATTGCGTCTTGAAGTAACTCGTGGCAGCTAGGTTTCCGCCGATGGAAGCAACTCCGAGTGACTGATCAGTTGCCGATTTTGTCAACTTGAGCCCGTTTGCGTCTCCCAGCAACTGCGGGATCCACTAGTTCAGCGCGCTGTTCAAGGAACTGCCAGTTGCTCACAATCACTGAAATGTCGACCTGCACATGGTATTTTGATTTGCGCCAGATCCGTCGAGTTGCTTCAAGACACAATGTTGACCTGTAGGCACCTTTAATCCAACCCAGTACATGTAGGCCTACGGCAACAAGTGTAAGAAAAAAGAAATCAACTTACAGTATTAAAGATCTTTCGTGAATGCCACATGGTGGATTTTTTGCTGATGTTCCGTGGAATCAGTGACAAACATCACCAGAGATCTGATGGGGTCCTTGCTTGTTGAGTTCACAACCAACGTTACGATAGTGAATCTTCATTCACTGCTAACGACTTGGAATCATCTACACAGGAAGGAGGGTAGCAGCTTAGGCAGCGGAGAACATCAACTGTGGACATGAAGGCTGTAATAGAAATGAAAGACATTGTAATATCACAGTTAAACATGGTTAAAACAAATGTGAAAGGAACAAATGTCCTCCAAGAAACTGTCCAGAGACAAAAGACTCTTTCGTTACATGTCAATCCCTGGTGATTGGTTTCTGTAAGGATAAAGGTGCCCACAGCTAGCTTTCCAGCGATGGAAGCAACTCCGAGTGACTGATCAGTTGCCAATTTTGTCTACTTGAGCCCGCTTGCATATCTCAGAAACTGCCACTAGTGCCAGATCCGCTAGATGAGCGTGCTGTTGGATGAACTGCCAGTTGCTCCGAGTTCCTCTCAATCGCTGAAATCTCGACCTACACGTATTTTGATCTGCGACGGATCCATCAAGTTGCTTCAAGATACAATGTCGACCTGTACATGTAGGTGCACCATTATCCAACCCACTACATGTAGGCAAACGGGTTTAAAAAAATAGAAATCAACTTACTCTATTAAAGACCTTTCATGAAGCCGAATGGCGGATATATTGTTGACGTTCCGTTTTAACGATAACACAGCAAATCTTCCATCACTGACCAACCGCATGAAATCGTCTACGAAGGGAGGAGGGTAGCGGGTTAGGCAGCGGAGAACAGCAACAGTCACTGATGACACGAAAACTGTAATAGAAATGAAAGACATTTGTAAAACCATAGTTTAAAACAGATAGCCTTGGCCTTTGAAAAGAAAAATTCGGGCATACCGGTACCGGTAGGCGGTATGTGCTTCTGGCGTGACACCTAGGCCTATGTTTACAACTGGTCTTTACTTACCATTCCAGGCTAAAGTTTAGAATCCCCCGTCGGAAGTGACGTTACTCCATGGCACACAATGGAAATCCTATTGTACAATGCGGCTTATTCCGTCAATCGATGACCTTTTTTTGGGCACTGACAGGGGATTCTACACTCGTTCCCCATTCCATTCCATGACGTCACAGATCAGAGCAGCCCGGGCCCGGGGACAGCAGCAGCTGGCTATTTGAGTCATTGGCCTAGGCCCTATGACGTGCCCACAAAGTGTCTTCAATCTGAAAGTAGAAAGTGATGAAAAGACATGAGATGACAGCCTAGAGTAGATCCCGGTACATATTCTGATTTTGCTGGAAGTTGGATCAAGCACATACAGAAGACCTATGCATGAGTTTCTACAATACAAGAATCATTGGGGAATTCCCCTTTTTTTGTTTGGCCGGGGCTATTCGTACCGTGACGGTGCAAATAACGCCAAACCAGATCTTATTCGTACCGTGACGGTGTGAATAGTGCGCCGTCGGTTCTTATTCGTACCGTGACGGTGTGAATAGTGCGCCGCCGGTTCTTATTCGTACCGTGACGGTGTGAATAGTGCAGGAATAGCTCTTATTTACACCGTCACGGTGGGAATAGTGCGTGGAGAATGATTATTCGTACCGTGACGGTGATGTATAATTTCTGCACCGTAACTCGGACAGTGCGACTGTGGGCAGCAGATCTAAAATGATATTTTAGCCTGGGCAATTTTTTTCCTTTGACGGGGTCCAGTGACCCCATCTTGCACAGTTAATGATGAAATGTTGGCCTCTGCTGTCTGATGATAAAATATTTTTCATAGGCCTAGGCCCTAATTTAAAAAAAAAATTTGGCTCAAGAATTACGCAGTTCCCCGTTTTCCGACAGTCACACGGATCGATATCACGATATCGATAAACAGACGAAAAGAAGAATAAGGAGGTGAAAGAAGAACTAAAAGAAAATAAAAAGAACTATCATGACGGGGCTCGAACCCGCGGCCTTCCGTTTGATAACCACCCACGCAAACCACTCGGCCACTGAGGCTCATGCTGCTAACTGTGGGGAATCATTAGATACTTTAGTAGGCCTACCTTGCCCAAAAGCATTGACTATAAAACTTTTTTTCCCGGTAGTGGTTGTAAATTAAAGTTTTCATCAAGAATATTGAAAAAAAATCCGGCATTGTGCGAGATGATACCGGTAACTTCATCTGGCATGCCTTGAATGAAGCTCTCTGATTGGCTGTTCACGACGGTGTGAATAAGATCTGGTTTGGCGTTATTTGTACCGTGACGGTACGAATAGCCAGTGCGTTTTTGTTTATGAAACTTTGTTAGCACCATTTCCGCAATCACCGTTATCCGCCAGCCTCTGATGAGGACAAGCCTCGCAGACTCGGGACACTTGCTCCATTTTCAGATCCCAGTAAAGTTGACTCGCTAGATTAATTTTTCTTGGGGGGGGGGCGCCCCAAGCCAATACCCCCGCCGAGGCTTCGCANAAGCCAACACCCCCGCCGAGGCTTCGCATCAATGATGGTGTTCACAGTTCTCATTCAGTCATTGGGGCTAGGCCCCCTTTCTTTATGTGCTGCATAGACAGTGCGAAATTAGCGGCCGCCATTTCTAAACATATTTCAGCCGAATTTTCTTTCAAATATATTTTATATTTCATTAGCTGCTGCTTGCTTGCTAAAATATCTTTTTCTTAGTGGTTTACTATATGACCTTTCTTTTTTTGAACGTTTCTGACAGTGCAAAATCCCATTGAAAACAAGCAATGGTAAAATCTTCCAAAAGAAAGATGGCGGCCGCTAATTTCGCAAACTGTCTTATTCTAATTGCGTTTTCAAGTTCTTCACAAAAACACACACCAAAACTCAACACGGCGGTTCTCAAATCCCACGCTAAAAGTATCTAAATACCGACGTTCTAAATTAAAAGCAAAATTGCAATATCTTACCTTTATAATTGAACAAATTTGAAGAAGTCGGGACGAACCAACAACACACGTCCGTCGCCTTCAAAATCCTGGCGAAGAAGGGCGGTTTTCGCGCAAAAATGACGTGGCAATCTCGTTTTATCCCGATGGTTCTCGCGAGAACTACTAGTATTAGTCAAAACTTTCAAGGGCGCGAATTTTAATACAGGTGTAATAGAATCTAATGTCCCCCATATGTTATGTCCCCCAACAATGGGCCTACATTTACGGATTAAGCGGCACCATTGAATAGGACTCTAGAGAGACCAAAACCCTTGATCCTGTGAAAAACAATGCAGGGGGACATCAGGAAGACGGGGCAATTAGATCCTACCACACCTGTAGCCTACGAATAAAAGTCCACTGGACGCGTTTTCACGACGCGGCTTCCAATGACGTTTCGTTTCACAGGCAATTACAAAATACAGAATCATTAATTGACCATTGAATCGCTCGCGCCATGTTGATTTGCCTCTGAAACCCATTGCCGCATCTAGCCGTCATCCAGAAAAAAATCCGTAGCTTTTGATCATGGGACCCCTGCGGAACCAAATGCATGATTTTCCTGGACAAATTTGAGGAATTCATTCAATAAAATACAGGGTACGCCCCTTCCCCCTGACTACGACCATAACAAGAAATGTTTTTAAAAAAACATAGGGCGGTGGTGTTTGAATTTCCTGATTGGTTCGCTATTTTGTTGGGCGGGATTTTGGGACGTGACTTGATTGACCAGTAATTATCGTGCCATTAGGCCTAGGCCCACATGATTATGACGATGCGAGGACTTCGAACTGGAAAGACAGCTGAGACCATTTTGAGAAATCATCAGTCAATATTCAGTACACAAATATCATAGCCCGCTCCCCACGGAGCATGGCCATGCGTGAGAACCGGGAGGAAATTCGGAATTGACAAAACCACATAGGCCCATTTATAAATACGCACCCTGGGCTAATCTGGCGATGACTACAGGGGTGCTGCATATCACGTATTAACGTCCGGCAATGTCATCAGAAGCATTTAAGTTGAAAAGGAAAACGCACCAACACACACGCTCATGTCATACATGTCATAGGCGAATTCCCTGTCAGTCCAATAAATTGACGTACATGCCAAAACTCAGTGACGTCGTTGCTAAGGTGAATCGGTTCTAGGCGACGCCCATGGCGTAGTCTAGACAGCGTCAACACCATTGGTGATGACGTCAAAACGTTGTGCGGTCAGATTGAAGTGGGATTGCACTCGATACACAGCAAGCCGTATGGACTATATTCGCTTTGTTTCCCCCGGGTTTTCAAGCCAATTCAGCTGCTGTCATTCAATAACTAACACATGTAAGTGATTTTTTTTATTTTCATGCCCTCATTGTTTATACGGCCCACTCACTCTGCATCGAGCATGACATTGTATGAGTGAGGTACACTGATCATGACGCGATGACGTCAACTGAAGGCTATGTAAATTACGCCTACAACAATACAAAAAATGGAGCATGGTCATGCGTAGGAACGAGAGGACAATTCCAGGAATTGACAAAAACACTAAAACGCATCCTGAGCTTGGATGCTGAATGAAACATGTCATCAGAAACATTATGCCAATACAGTTTCATAATTTCGTTGTACTGTTTTATAAAGGTTGAAAAGAAAATGCATCAACACACAATTAATACACACAGACGAATTCCCTATCGAATATTGACCTAAATTTCATTGTGTTCAAGGTCATGAATGACGTTTTATGGGATTGTGTGTCACGTGAATGCATATTGTGATGACGTTTTTTACGGAGTATGATTCTTTTTCACATATTTTGATGACGTTTTTGTATATTTTGATGACGTTTTTCACAAAATCTGGTCGAAATTTTTTCATAGCCAGAACAGTAGGGCGTAATACTATATATTTCATGTATTGATTATCTAACCTTTGGACGCCC
>NMRB01001785.1:29461-39587 GCA_002633025.1 Notospermus geniculatus | reverse complement strand
CACAGGGACTTGAGGCATGCATTGCAGGGGTGGTGGGCGTGTTACAGAGGTCCAATAACAAACCCCCGAGTAATGCCACGGTCTACTAACGTATACCTAGTAGAAAAATCACAAGGGATACAACTTCAAACACGACCCCATTCGGACATTTTCACTTCAACGACCTGCCCAGAAGCCAAATCTCAACCAAATTTCACAAACAAGGTACCGTTTTGAAGCTGAGAATGTATAGATTCAAAATAAACCGAAATCTATCTCAAATCTTGATGTTGTACATTGATTTGGGCACTCGAAAGTGCCAAAACCCCCCGATTTTTCCCACTGCGAATGATTTCGGCCCAGGAAATCAGGCCCCGACGATCCACAAAAGTGAAGAGATCTCCACAACCACCCGGCCGATTGGGATGAAACGCATATCAATTTCAACAGAAGAAAGATTCAAAACTAACTTACCACCATCTGAAGGAATTTAATCCCAATCCAACTGTGTTTTGGACAACTTTTCAACAAAAAAGTCGACCAAAGTGGTCATGAAATCCTCACCATGATGAACTGAATGATCACCTCGCACTCAATACGATCTCGCTGCTGATTGGTTAAAAATATTTTGAAATATTTTGGTAACAAAATACAAGCGAATTTTTTCCCCGGTAAGTAAAATCTGTATTTGATTCATAATAAAAGTACATTAATAAACAAACATTTTGAGGAGAATCGAATGCCAAGAAACTTTGCTACAGGACGAATTGACAAAATATTATCTAATTTGCATATGAAAGTCGGTTAGCCAGGGTAACGGCGTAACGGCCTATTTACATTCAAAAAGCGTAAACATTGCCACGTGCACCAACGTGCGGGAAATTCAAATGTCAAAATGAGCTGTCTAAAGTTGTGATGCGTAGATAAGCACTCACCGTTTTCGTTGACAGTATCCATGTAATTATAGGAATCCAATTGAGAATGCATTTGATCACATGGTAAGTAAAATACCGGTATCAACAAAGATTTCTTAGGCCAATGCCAAATGTCAAGTATTGTTGGGAATGGGCCCTTGTGGCCCTGGCCCCTCCAATGGGCCTCTCGTTCTTGCTGTCTAGTGTCTGGGCTATGCCATCGTCCAAGCCTATAGGCCTAGGCCCTACCAGGCCTGCCTGTCCAGTCCCAAACGGATTGGAACAAACATTCATCGGTACGGTACCGGTGCTTGATGGGAATGTAGGCTACTTCTTGCAGATCCCCATACAGACACCATTTGCATTCTCACAGACCACACCGGGAATCGAACCTTATGCAAGGCAGGCATTTTTCCATCAACCAATAGTCTGGATGAAGGCCTAATAAACACCTCCTAAATCTAGTGCAACGGTATCATAATCATCAACTACTTGTTTTATTAAACTTTCATTAATTCATTAATTTATTTCAGGATTGAGAAAAACCTTCAGGTCAATAACGGTTCCTTGCTAAAATCTGATGAACTGATTTGGAGGGTAAAGGAACAGTGTTTATCAGAGGGCCAAGAACCACCGAAGAACAATTCTATTTGTAGAACAGTGTTGAGTTATTTCCGAAATGAAGGTGTAACCAGTAAACGGATACGAAATAAAGGTGCCGAGAAGGATAGATTTCACTCCAATTTAACATTCAGAAACACTAGATTGGAAAATCCTGTTTCTGTGTTGGATATTCCTGTTATTTTAAATGAAAACCGGGATGTATCGTGGATTATAGCAAGAGTGGACAATGAACATGTTGCAATAAATTATCCCACAGGTGTTACAATCAATGGCAATCCAATCTATCTTGTAGTGACATTCAGAGCTGACAACAAGTGGACACTCCATTCTGGTGCAATTGCTGTAGACCTGGAGGAATTACAGATAAATTCGAACATTACCAGAAATATGGAATATCCAGACTGCGCCTGCGCCAAAGTAGGCCTCCGGCAACGCCATACTCCACGCAGCGTTGAAATTTTTTGATACTTGGATGAAAATTTTAACACTGCCATTGACGCTAGATCGCCATCTTGAAAACATTGACGNAGCATGTTGAAGCTTTGAGAAAAGAATCAGATGCGACCAGCGGTGTTGATTCTTCGTCCAAACAACCGAATGGTCGAATGGTCCAAGGTGTCAGAGATCTGTTCAAGATTCTGGAGTACATGTGCACTAATGAGATCCCACTTTCAAAGTTTGAGGGCATGGTCAATTTGTGTCTGGCAGTGGGTGCCCGAAACATTCCTTTCATACAGCAAGGAAAAAATGCTAAATACACGAGTGAGACAATAGTTGTACAACTCACAAAGATTCTCGCAGATCAGGTTGAAGAGGAGCTTCTTGATGAGATCAAGAGACGTCCTGCATTCTCACTGCTAATGGATGAGACATGTGACGTTGCTGTCAAGAAGAATCTGGCCTTGGCTTGTAGGTACTTTGATTCAGAGGGCAAAGGCACAGTTAGAAATGCCTTTCTGAAGGACATGTATATCCCAAATGGAGGGGCAGAGATCATCTACGAAAGTGTTGTTGACACTGTCCAGGAAAAACAGCTAGATACTGATAAGCTAGGAGGTGTTGGGACAGATGGGGCGTCAGTTATGACGGGTAAGAGGAGTGGGGTTGCCACACTAATGAAGGCTCTGCAACCAAACTTGATCCCTGTCCACTGTATCAACCACCGTCTTGCGTTGGCAAGCAAGGACAGCTTCAGCAGAATGCCTCTTATGGTTGACCTGGATGAAACGATAGAAGGACTGTTTAACTACTACCATAACAGCACAAGAAAAAAGGATCTCTAGAGCAGGTTAGTTGGTGATTATTCTAAAATTGATTCTAAATTTTGAACAATTTACATGCATCATGCCAATAAATCTCTGAACCCTACATGGAGTATGGTATATGAAGCATTTTGTTGAATATAATTGCCGCTTCAGAAGTTAATGCAAAATGAAGAACGAACTGGCTCTGTCTCCATTAAGAACGCAGCTCATACAAGGTGGCTCTCCCATGANGACGTCGGACTTGTGGGATGTCGGACTTGTGGGGGGGAATCGGGACAGATGGGGCGTCAGTTATGACGGGTAAGAGGAGTGGGGTTGCCACACTAATGAAGGCTCTGCAACCAAACTTGATCCCTGTCCACTGTATCAACCACCGTCTTGCGTTGGCAAGCAAGGACAGCTTCAGCAGAATGCCTCTGATGGTTGACCTGGATGAAACGATAGAAGGACTGTTTAACTACTACCATAACAGCACAAGAAAAAAGGATCTCTAGAGCAGGTTAGTTGGTGATTATTCTAAAATTGATTCTAAATTTTGAACAATTTACATGCATCATGCCAATAAATCTCTGAACCCTACATGGAGTATGGTATATGAAGCATTTTGTTGAATCTAATTGCCGCTTCAGAAGTTAATGCAAAATGAAGAACGAACTGGCTCTGTCTCCATTAAGAACGCAGCTCATACAAGGTGGCTCTCCCATGACGCAGCCATAGAAAGTGTGAGGCGCGGTTATGACACAATACTGCTTGACCTTGAGAATGAAGTAGTTAACCCGACCAGTGGAAAAGCAGGAGCAAAAGCCAAAGTACTGCAGAAGCGGCTGATGCAATACCACACGCTGGCCTGTATTCTCCTCTCAGACGTGCTGCTCAAGTTGGCTACTCTCAGCCTACATTTCCAGAAGGAAAAGGTAGGCCTATATGGGGTATTGTATTGTTCAGTGCTGTGCTGGCCTCAATTTAGTGTTTTGTACAAATGCCCTTCCCCCCCCCCCCAAATGAAAAATGTTGCTCATACACTAAATCAATTGTTTTGTGTCACACACGCACACACAGCATGCGGCATGGAGAAAACGCGGAATTCCACGGAATTTCGCTAGACATAATTTGGTGGTCTGTAGTTTATACAGTACTATTAACTGGTGTGAAACTTGTCACGTGGATGAACCCCTCCCGTCCCGTCCCCTTATCTCTTATCATATTGGCACTAGCCTAGATACGAGGTAGCAAGGCGGTTGGGCTACAGAAACAATGCCGATGTGGCCGCATTCCAACTGCTTTGCTTGGCCTTGTTATTTCATTATTATTATACCCTACATGTGTTAAGGCCAGTGTATAGTTTATTCCATTGTTAAAAGCTATATAATTACAGTTTCGGATTCTTGGCGGATTTCCGTGGAATTCCGCGTTTTCTCCATGCCGCACAGCATGACTAGCTGTTGGTCTCACTATGATTGACAGCATTCATACATCAACGCATAAATGCTATCGAAAAGATGAAAGACTCACCTGGGCGCCACCTTGCAAAGTTTGAAGCAATGACAGACAAATTCAATATTGTGAAAGCACCGAATGGGCGTCATGGTGAAGATTTTGAAAACCTCAAAGTCCAGTACATTGATGGCACCATAAATTCAATAAAGCAGAGGCTAAGGCACTTGGCGTCATCAACTTTAAGGACACCTCAAGTGCCATTGCAAGCCTTTATGGCAACGACGATATTGAAGTCCTGTCTGATCATTTTGGGCTTGATACTGACACTTTGCTTGACGAATGGGACAGGTTCAAGACAATATACTTCAACAGTGGGCCTAATGAAGATGTTTCACTGATAGGTTTGTCACAGACCTTGTGCAATAAACCAGAAATTGCAAGTTTTGTGCCATCGATCTTCCGATTTGCTGCTGTAGCTGCAACGCTTCCCATAAGCACAGCTGAGGTAGAGCGGGTATTCTCCCATGTCAAATTGATTAAGACATCTCAGCGCAATCGCCTTGGAGAAGAAAATCCGAATAGGATTCTCATGGTGAAGTTGAACAGGCGTTTGATATCTGACAAATTACTTGTGAAATGTGCCTGTGTGTTTCTGAAGGCAAAGGAAAGGAGAATGACACCTTGGAGAATAACACCCTTCATGTCAAGAAAGAATAGCCAGTAACTTGTCATTGTTACCCTCCAGCAGGCTTTACTCTGTAACTCTTTAATTTTTTTTTGTAAGGCAACTAGAGTGAAGTTGTCCACCAGATGTGGAAGTAAACACATGTTTTTTTGTCAATCTGATTCACATGGGCACAGTGTTAATATAAGCCAAAAATGATTGGACTACCACAGCACAGGTGCACATAAATTTCTTAACTTCAATGAACCGAAGGGAACAGGAAATGATGGGGTCCATCTGGTTGCTGGATTGGCCTATTTCTTGCAAACGTCATGGATGGTCATTGGAATGGATGCCCTCACGCTTTGATTCCAGACTTGGGACAGGCTACCCATCTTCACACAGAAAAAAGATGGACTCAAATCGATCTGAAATGAAACTGTGTTGAAATGGGAAGCTGTCTAAAATTACAATATTTTTGCTCATTTTGTCAACACATTATTGTTTCAATTCAAATAAATAACTAGACTTGTGAAATTTGCTTTCAGCAAATTTGAGTCCAGCACCAATGTTTAGAGACAGTAAAAAAGTTTGAAGATGTTGGGGTCAGATACTGAGAGGAAAGGGGTAGGGCAGTAAGAACACCTGATGGTTTCAATAGGACCAGCCGGGCTGCCAACCCTGCGAGAGGTTTTTCACGGCAAGTAGTAAAATGAGAAGCAGTAAAAGCACATGCAGTGCCCCAGCTCACGCATTATCGAAGGAATAATGCTGGAATTTGGCAAATGGAAATTATAAAGGGCTTTGGCTTGAGGAACATTTTGCTGAAGTCTGATGTGAAAAAATAGTTGGTGTTTATTTTCTTGATCAACAAGTGAATATGTAGTACAAAAAGTTCTGAAACTAAAATATCTATGCTAGTTATTGCACATTAGTACTTAAGTGTTTTACCAGAGATTGTTCTATGGCAAAGTACACAAAGAGTACGTACAGAAAATGTAAACCACTTACTAACTGGACTGATTAACAGAAAATATGAATACAAAATGTTCCGAAACTAAAATATCTGTGCTACTTCTTGCACATTAGTACTCAAGTGTTTTCCCAGAGATAATGCAGTGTTCTATGGCAAGGTACACAAAGATAACGTACAGAAAATGTAAATCACTTACTAACCAGACTGGGCCGTCACGCGGTACCGTGATTCGCGCTTTACCGTGCAGGGTTGGAGCTACCATTGTCTTCTTTTAGCCAAAGTAAAGAAAAGCCTATTGTTCAGTAGTGTGAACAATAGGGATTTTCTTTACTTTGGCTAAAAAAAGTAGTGGTAGCTCCAACCCTGCCATGACTTCTGTGGTGAAAAGAGGAAGTGGATCGAATGTGGCGCAACCGCACAACTGCTCGCCGAGCATGGTGGGAATGGTGGTCGCGCATGATATCACGGGGCAGTTGAAGTCAACGTTTTACAATGGTTTACTTGTGGAGATTACAACAACAATCGCGGCTAACCGAGGCCACCCGAAGATAAGAGACTTTAGCACGTCTAATTTCAAAAAAGCGTCAATCGTTAAAAAAGCGTCATTTTGAAATGACCTGTCCAAATGCAATCTCTATCATCTTATCTACACACCTGAACTGAATTTCAGGCTTTGCAGGCGTTTATGGCGCAGAAAATGGCATATAATGCAGGTAGGCATGGCAGGCCTGCCATTACGGCTGTCGAGGTAAATTTCGGTCGAAAATTGCCTGTAAAATCTTTAAACGTGAGTTTGACACAGTGAATTCTTGCTTGTTTATTGACAAAAAGTGAGTTTGACACAGTGAATTCTTGCTTGTTTATTAACAAAAATTGTATAAATTTACGGTGAGAAGTTTCCGTCCCCTCCACGCAGGATTGTAGGCTAAAAAAAAAGTTAAAGTTTGGGTTTATAGTCTGATATCAACAACGGTAGAGGTGTCATCCGACTTCACACTTTAACCCCAGTCTATCCTGAAACCTTTCAGTAGAACTCAGATGAGCTGCTCATTCAGCGCTACAATCCGAGCATTTCCGACCGGTACCCATTTATACACCTGGGTGGAGAGAGGCCAGTAAGGCAAAGAGACCTGCCCAAAGTCTCACGCCAGCAGCGGGATTCAAACCCGGGATCCTCTGACCGCTAGCCGGAGGCCCGAACCACTACACCACCGTGGCTCCTTACAGGTGTTTTCTGCCAAAACAAATATTGTATTTTGTACAGCCATTTCGCGGTTGGGCGCGACAAAGTCACGTGCACGTTTCCTTCACGGTACCGCGTGACGGCCCAGTCTGCTAACCGGACTGATTAACAGAAAATATGAATACAAAATGTTCCGAAACTAAAACATCTGTGCTACTTATTGCACATTAGCACTTACATGAAAGTGTTTTACCAGAGATAATGTAGTGTTCTATGGCAAGGTACACAAAGAGTATGTACAGAAAATGTGAATCACTTACTAGCTGGAATGATTAACAGAATGGAGTACAAAATGTTCTTAAAACTAAAATATCTGTGCTACTAATTGCACATTAGTACTCAAGTGTTATACCAGAGATAATGAAGTGTTCTATGGCAAGTGTTATACCAGAGATAATGAAGTGTTCTATGGCAAAGTACACAAAGAGTACGTACAGAAAATGTAAATCACTTAATGACTGGAATGATACACAGAATGGAGTACAAAATGTTCTGAAACTAAAATATCTATACTACCTATTGTACCGGTACATTAGTACTCAAGGGTATTACCAGAGGTAGTGTTGTATGGCAATGTACACAAAGAGTACCGGTACGTAGAGAAAATGTAAATTACGAAGTTGTTTCAAATCAACTAGTAACTGGCGTGCTTAGCAAACAATATTGAGTAGATAATGTAAAACTAAAATATGTATGCTAGTTATTGCATATACTGAAGTGACAAATGGTGTGCTGTAGAGGAGCGTACAGAACAGTACAATTGGAGTGAGGAGCATGTTACTGCTTTGTAACGGCAGTAATGCTGCCATTGCTGACGGTCAGTTTGAGAGTGATGGGGATGAGTCCCATCATGATTACTTCGAGATTATCCTTCCCTTGGTAATTACATCATCTGTGGTTTCTATGTAATTGTTATCTTTGAGGAATGTCATCAAATCAGCATTGGTTATGGTGAATTCCAGTACTTCTTCACCCTGTTGAAAAACATCATGGATGTGGTGACATCTTCCATTTGAAATCCAAGCAAGTCAGCTGTACGTTCTTCTGCGGGTGGAGTTGACAGCCGAAATATTGATAGTATCATGGCAAATGACAATGTACAATTTTTTATATTTGATGCAGTTAACACAATAGAGGTAAGTTTCCAAGACTCACCACTATGAAAATATACGCATTATATTGAATATTAAAATTATGTTTGAGAATCTGAATGAGCAGCCCATGGAAAATAGCCTTACCGCAATAGTTGTGTGTTGTGTGGTAGAGAGAGTCTGCTGTTGGTTGAATGAGGTAGTAAGCAACGTGGGGGCTATTTCAGACACGGGTATTTTATGTAGTGTAACCGCGAAATCCCCGTTTCTGCCTGTGGTTTTGAGCACCCCGACAGACGGTGATGTAAATTGATGAGTCGTGCTCATGTGTATAGGTTATTTCACGCATCCAGTAGCCACTTGATTACAGAGTTGCATCGCCGGGGTTACCAATCGCATTTTAATAGGTGTAGCCGCTCGTCGTGTCAACGCCGTGTTTTTTTGGTTCGGAAAAAAAACCGTGTCTCAAAAAGCATGGCGCTTTTAGATAGGTGTAACCAGCGCTATAAGCTAGGGTTACACTTGTTGAAAATACCCGTGTTTTCCAGATCCGTGTCAAACCCGTGTGTGCGAAAAACCCGGCGAGAGGTGACACAACTACATTGTAGTTAAGTAGCCCGGCGACAGGTGCGTTGCATGCACTGAGTCTTCGGTCATTTCTATATTGACACACATTGTTGGAGGCGCGAAAACGGCGTCATTTAATCACTGCGCCATCTATAGCCGTGCTGAGAACTAACGAAAACACGGGGATTTCGAAAGCATGGTTTCAAAAACCCGTGTTTTTCAGACACGGGTTTCTTGAAGCCCGGCAATTCATAGGTGTGACCGCAAAAAAAACCCGTGGATTTTACGTAGTGTAGTCTCGCTTGGCCAGACGCTACGGGCTCACCCCTTCGGTAAATCACACCCCGCGTCTGGCTCTTTTATAGATTAACAGTCGTGACGACCGCGTGATGGCAGCACGGGTCCTTCGGTTTTCTTAACCTCGTTCCCAGGTTGATAATACGGCGAGTGGTACACGGTTGCCTGAGCGAACTATACCCCTGAGGACGAGGTTGGGTTTTTCCTGGAAGTAACTTCCGCGGGAATTATGAGTGAGAAAGCGTGGTGATTGGCTGGAGCCCAGTGGAGTGCCATCTAGTGGTGTTCACGACTTTTGAGCCCCAAAAGTGCCAGTGTGTAGGAGACCGGGACGTCGGATAGGCCTACACACTGGGGCGGAGTGTATGGCAAGCCGTTTGTACATTAATGACAAAAACTAGGATTTTGTCTCATAAACTGAGTTTTTGTCTCATAAACTGTGTTTTTGTTAACAAAAACCCAGTTTTTGTCACAGAATCTAAGATTTTGTCCCTAAAACTATCATTTTGTCGACAAAAACTCAGTTTATGTCAAAATGCTAGTTATTTTATACAAAAACTCTGTTTTTGAAGCAAAAACCATGATTTTGTCCATAAACTGAGTTTTTGTCGACAAAATCCTAGATTATGTCAAAAACCCAGTTTTTGTCGGACAAAATGGTAATTTTGTCTCAATGGTAATTTTGTCTCATAAACCTTGATTATGACAAAAACTCAGTTTTTGTTCATGATAACTAGACTTAAGTCTAGATGCGCAATTGTCATTTTGCGCATCTCATATTTTGTCAAAAACTTAGTTTTTGTCCCCAAATTTGTGATTTTTTCTATGTCTCATAAACTTTGATTATGACAAAAACTCAGTTTTTGTTCAGAATAACTAGACTTAAGTCTAGATGCGCAATTGTCATTTTGCGCATCTCATATTTTGTCAAAAACTTAGTTTTTGTCCACAAAATTGTGATTTTGTCTATGTCTCATAAACTTTGATTATGACAAAAACTCAGTTTTTGTTCAGAATAACTAGACTTAAGTCTAGATGCGCAATTGTCATTTTGCGCATCTCATATTTT
>NMRB01001785.1:3479-24763 GCA_002633025.1 Notospermus geniculatus | reverse complement strand
CCCCCCCCCCCCCCGATCCGGCCCTGATGTGTTTGACCGCCGCCGGCACATCATAACAGAAGCACCCACTGCTGGCCGTCATCAATATTGTTCAGCCAAAAAGGGCCGCCGGTGCGCCGGGATCAGTGTCCGGCCTCAACAATCATGACAGTCTGACGTAGCAACCGACGTCCTTTGCTGTTAATCGCACTTTGACACGCCTGCGACACATCCTAGAGGTGACATCCCTTTGGCGGTAAAATGCGCTCTGACAGGTTTAATTTGGGCGCGTAAAACAGTACTCAAGCAGAGGGATTGGCGCATGCGCTCTTCGGATAGAATGGGAAAATCCCTCATTTGCCTAATTTATTCGCATTTGCATGCGATTTTCATAATTAATGATTTGAATTCGACACGTCCGTAGAGCGACGTATGAATCCACGACACTCCAGGGACGGATAATGCGTCACAGCGTGTCGGATTTTGCGATGGGTCGATCCGAATTGGATAGTACGTCTGACGTCGAATTTAATTCAATCCAGACGTCGCTCTCCAGACGGATCTAAATGAGGAATTGTATTCGACTTCTGAACCGGGCCTCAGGCCCCGCCGCACACGGTGAGGTTTTTCCTCGCGAGGAAAAAATATCAAACACGTTGAATATTTTGCTCAGTGGCCGTTGGGGCAAAAAAATCGCAAGAAATTCGCCGCACACGAGAGGTTTTTGACTGAGTCAAAATCCTCGAATGACATTTTGCTCAGCTAATTTCTCTCGTGTGCGGCAGGCTTTACCCTGCACTGGCACAGCGATGACGGCATTTTTGCGTCAATGACGTCATCAATATGTCACCCAAATATATCAAAGCCCGAACGACGTCATGACGTCAGGCACGGGTCTATTTCAGAGTGAGTACTGACATGACTAGCAGACGCCATCGTTCAACAAATCGAGGAACTCGATTTGCAGTTCGAAACTTTGAATAAAATAACAAACATTGCATGAAATAATTTAAATATTGAATAAAATAGTGAAGCTTTGAATGAAAAATATCATTATTGAATATTGCAACGGTTATCATGCCAAAGAATTCCTACTCGACATGCGTACTTCAACTTTGATTTCATGAAAATCTACTCTTACTCGGCCCGAGAGTTCCAGTCGAACGCAGCCAGTCGGAACCCGATTGTCTCCGGCAGGAATCGTGGTAGACATGTGAGCGCACAGCGCGTCTCAGTGGGTCGGTCGGAGACCCCCGAACCCCCCACCCCCCTTTCTGGGGGAACCCCCAGACCCGTGGTCTGATGATTAGTCCTGGTCAAGTCATGGGGCGCAGTAGCAGAAATGCCAGTGCCACAGGCCTAAGTTCCCACCAAAAATTTTGGTGGGAACATTTCGTACGTCTCACCGTACGAAACAGTTTTGGCAAGACTGTTCAGTGAGACCAACGGAGAGACGTACACCAAACTGTGTAGTGAGACCTGGAAAGATTCTGACGTCACGCTTAGCAACGCCGCATTGCAAATGGCGGCGATCTGATCAATCACTCGCGCTTTTAAATCATCGTTTTTCAATTTAATCCGTTCATTAAAACAATTGGAAGTGTATTGAAAGTATTTAGGAAACTAGGCAATACCCGTGGGGAACTGCTAAATTCATGTGAAACGCACGCATCATTTGCAGCGCTTGGAGCACTAATAGCGAGATTAAGATCTGGTCCGACTCCCACTCCTGCTCCGATTCGTGTTTTTCAAGTCGAAGAAAAATTAACCACCCAGGCGGGTTCTATTCGTTGTCCTGAATGAGTAAACACATGAATATATTCATGGTAAACACCATTGCTTTGGAAAACCCCGTTGCATTTGATGACGTCGTAGTTCCCCCTCCCCCAAAAAGTAATCCTCTGGCGTCAGAGCCGAGACTCATAACGTTATCTGAACCTCCCCAATGACGTCATACCAGTTCGAGTAACGTTATGATGTCATTCCGTCGTACATGACCTTGCCGACGTCACGACGACGCGACGGCAATCTCGACGACGTCATGGCGCCAAAAGGGCTGAACAGCATTGTTATTTTCGTTAATATCTTAATATCTCGAAAACTATACTGATGCTGAATCGGTTAATGTCGTACTGGGTACAGGGGCGTCGGAGCAGGGGTGGGGGGTGGGGGGCTATAGCCCCCTCACTTTTTNCGGGATGGCAATCATTAGAAACTAGACGCCAAATCAGGGCAACTTCTCTTATGTACAAAATCCAACACGCAATGACCCCTGATTACCTTATTGACTTACTACCTACAACTATCGCAGATACACAACCATACTATCTAAGAAGTAACCCCAATATGACAATCCCCAATACTCGGCTCAATATAACCAAGCAATCCTTTATCCCTGCAACTATAGAGCTCTGGAATCACCTAGACATATCAGTTCGTGAATTATCCACTTTTCCGCAGTTTAGAAATAAGGTTATTAGGTTATTCAGCAACGACAATCAACCACCGTATTTTTGGCTGTCTTCTGGAAGTCGTGTGGCCTCAGTTTACCTGTGTCGTCTTCGTAATAGAAGCAGCTGTCTTAATGGTCACCTCTTCTCTTGTAATCTTATTGAAAACCCCTCTTGTAGATGCGGAGCCCCCTTCGAGGGCACCGCTCATTATCTCTTGAATTGCCCTCAATTTATGGAAGAAAGGAATACACTTTTTCGTGAACTCGCTTGGCTTTCGGATATTACTGTTAACATCTTATTACAGGGTGACCCTCAATTAACTTCACATGAAAATATGATAATTATGAAAAGTGTTCAAAAATATATTCTCCGCATGAAACGACTTGTACCTTTATCTCATACTGAAGAATAATTTAATACGGTCATTCTGATTTATCGGCTTGTTTAATTATACTACCCGCTACGGGCATTATTTATTTACAATTGCATCGTAGTCTACATGATGAACGGACAAAGGGACCTCCCATCTCACCCTATCCCACCCTTTCCACCTTGCCACCTGCTGTATCTAAATTTGCTTATCTATTTGTTAGTTTAACCATATTTTCTTTTCTGTTCAATTCATTTGTATACAGGGAGAGAACTCTGTAAGTTATTAAACTTTTGTTTAATCCCTTTTCATTTCTGAAATAAAATATGTTTAAGCTAACTAACTAAACTAGAATGGCAGCTCGCGTTAAATACTGCGATTTACAGGCGTATTTGCAATCTATTCCATCCTATAGGGATGGAATTTTCATTTCAAAAGGAAAAGAGCTGAAGAAAAATCTGGTGGATGTCGGTAATGGTAGATACAAGTTGAAAGCATGTGACAAAGTTGATGCGAAACTGAACTGGCTTGCACGCGACACCATGATATGCACTGGGAGGGGCAATTGCCAGCGAGAATGTGAACGCATTTACAACAACTTCAGGCGCAGGTGGAAAATTGCGCGGATTTTAAAACTGGGTATTGTTAAGGTACCTTATTTGTACCCAGGACGATCCTGGGTAACAAAAAGGATTACCCAGGATTACCCTGGGTAATAATGAGATGTAGGGCCCTACCCAGGACGACATTAACCGATTCAGCATAAGTGATATCAAAATTCGGGCTTCGTAAGGACACTTCCCAGGCCCGTCTGCACTTGCGTACGAAGTTTGGCGGCGATCCGTTCATTAGTCTCGGAGAAAATCGCGAACACACCCACAAACAAGCAAACAAACTCTTGTCAAACTCGTGTTCTGCCGCGAAGACAAACAGCTGGGCGGCCCAATGCTGTAGCAACCTGTAGGCCTATGCCTACATGTATTCTGCCTACAATAAGCCTAGCTACACCCGAATTTTACCAAATGTCCCGAAGTGCTAGAGAAAATTCTGCATTCAGATCAGCAAGGGGTGAGAATTTTGCCACATGAAACATCAACAAACTCTCTGTGACGCGGTCGGAACTTCATACTGAGGGACGTCACCATGGTCACAGTGTCAACGTAGTGCCAGCGGATAGGCCTACATCAGTGCACGCCACAGCGTCATGGGGTGACGTCAGTGATGATTCAACGTGCGTGCGTAAATAAATACAGAAGTTCCTACTCCACGGCATATCATGGAGACGCCGGAGCAATGGTAGAAATATTTTGCGTGAAATTTTAAACAAAATATATAATCTCATCACACTCATCACAGTTTCATCAGAAAGTTAATGTAACACAATTTCTCAAAGATTTGTGAAATATCTGACGATTTGCAGAGGACAGATGATTTAAAGTGAAATATCGAACATATACTCCAATGAAATGCATTGTTGTATTTGCTCCGGCGTCTTTTATATGTACGAGCGCCATCTGTCGTGATAGTTTTAATATGGATACCACGTAAAACATGGCTGCCGTCCGGCAAATTCAAATAAATTGAGCTACAAAGTGGACCAAATTCTTGTACCTAGGCATGTTTTCTCATGGATTACTATTGTTCTGTTTGGTAAGCAATATCCTGGGGTGGATAATAACCTATTCTTATGAGGATATCTTGAAAACTTTGCTTCCGAGCGCCCCTCAAAGCGACGGGTGTTTTTCGCTTTGCTCGGGGACCATCTCCTCCTGTTCGATGGATACCCTTCGCTTCTTCGGAGCTCTCTTCGTGGGCATGATCATTTTACTGTTTTTCCGCCAGGAAACTGCGTCAAATCATTACTGACAGTGTTCGGGGTGCCCGTGCATGAATTCACGCACGGGGACAGCCAGGTAGGCCCAAATTTTGATCTAGAAGCGCTGGGTTACACACCGATAGGCCTATGCTTTGTTATCACATCGCACCGGAAAGGTGGCCGGTTAAAAAGAGGTTAGGCCTACCATGGTCAAATCATGTGAACATGCACATATGACCGCATGCAATCAACGCCATGCACAGTAGTAGGCTACGCTCTATTTGTGGCTTCTCGAACCAAAATGGTTCAGCCGGCCTGGAGCATGCACAACACTGCCTATCGGCCTGACCAACATAAACATTTTTGCGATCAAACTTGGTTTGTCTAGTGTTCTACACCAAAACATAATGGTCATCGGAGCTTTTTAAAATACACTACACTGAAAAATTATAAATACATGTAATGTTTACTCGCCATGCAACCTCGATTCATGACATTTTCAATCCTAACCTGTCTGTGTCAATTAAGGTGGTGAGGTTTTTGCGTTTTTGCGTTGCGTTTTTTGCGTAAACTCCAGTAAGCCCTGAATATAAGGGGTACAAACGGAGAACGCATACGGTAAGTTTATAGTTGGGGGGGGGGGCAAAACCCAATTTTTAGCTCAGCTGACCAAAGGTCAGCGGAGGTAGTCAAATAGCTATTCAGTGGCATCAGTCTGTCAGTCCAGCAGTCCATCACTCCATCTGTCCAACTGTGCCCGACGTTTTGTTAATAGGCGTACTGTATTTTGCGTAATATTACGCCGATTTAGCGTAACATTACGCCAAGGGAGAATTCATTATTTTGCTAGCATAGAACTGAGCGCAAGGCCCATGGGCCTCTTGTTTGGGAAAAAAAGAAGAACTCTCTGCTGTAAAAGGTTAGGCCGATCAAAGTCTTCAGGGGACACCCGTCTATCATTTTCTGTTGTATAGCCATGAAAACCGGCTGCTCAATTCTGAGGAATTGACTTTGAATAGTAGGACAAAGAGAAAGCAAGCACAAAAATCGACACAATATGATGATAAATATAAAGTCAATTTCCAGAAATATTGCAAATTTTCGACCCCAACCGGGGTCTTCTTCAGGCTGGAACTTACCAATCTGAAACTCTAGAAAAGACTCAATTTTCGATCCTGGTTGGGGTCGAAAATTTGCAAATTTCTGGAAATTGACTTTATATTTATCATGAATAGTAGGACACTGACTTTATCACTGGACCAGAGAAGTGAGCTTTGTACAGGAGAAGGGGACACGATGTACAGTTCACTTCTCAACGGTTGGATTTACGCCCCATCAATGTATTACCAAAGATAGAAACATGGTGCCTAAGAGGCAGATAAGCATGTTCTAAATTGTCTTCAGTCGTTATGACATGTAATAAGAAGTGAAAATTTTATGTTAATTTGACACAATGGGTCAAAATACATAAAATGCCATTTTCAATTATGTAACAAGTTAAAAACTACAAACAAAACGCTTATTTGATTAAGAGGCACCATTTTTCTATCTATTGGTAATACATTTATGGGGTGTAAATCGAACCGTTCAAAGGTTAGCTGTACATCGTGTCCCATTCTCCTGTACAAAGCTCACTTCTCTCCTCCAATGATAAAGTCACTGTCCTAGATTCAAAGTCTATTCCACAGAATTGAGCAGTGGGTTTTCATGGCTATACAGCAGAAAATGATAGAGGGGCGTTCTGCCCAACTTTGGCAAAAGGAAGTAAGTGGCATTTTCAACTTTTTGAGAAAATGAGCAAAAAGTGTAATTTCATCATCCTGGGCAAAANACAGCGCAACATAGTGCTTGAAACAATGACGCTCTAGAACAGCTGGCCCACGCTGTCTTGGGCATAAAAACGTAAGCTTTATTCCCGCGTGACAGTGCCCACTACCTCGCAAAATCACGCCCAGGGTTCTTTTGTGATACGTCTGTATGAACGTAATATTTGTTTTCGTTTATTGTCGGAATATTTTGAGAACGTAAATATATGTCCGTTTTGACCTACACCGAAGTATTTTGGGAGCTTGTTGAACGTGTGTAGCTTTGTTACATATTTGTTCTCCCTTTTTCGACCAGGGGGATGAAACCAGACCAAGTAGAACCTCCTGTCGATAGCTCTAGCGATAAGAACAATTCTATCATTGGCAACTTCATAGAATAATTGGCTGATTACGGCTCTCCAATACGGCGTGTCCCCGAAGGGACGAATTTTATGACAGGTTTTGTAACGTTCCTTCCACAAGAAAATATAGGCTTGATCTTTATGTTTGTGCAGCTTTTTGTACATTAGCAGGACATCCATTCTTTTATCGAGTACTCCAGGGTGAAAAAGCGGCAATTGTTTACGAAGAAAACTCGTTATTGCTACTTTGTCGCTTAAATAATGCGAGTAGGTCCCATCATTTCCCCTACTCAATCGTAACCTTACTGAAAAGAAATAGTACATACTGTTTTTAATGCAGTACAATATGATGAAAACTTTCACTTCATTTTTTCGACCTCTGGTCCCATGTAGATACGCTATAGCCTGTCTTTCAGACGAACAAGAAGATGCGGTTATAAAGATTCGCGTCTTTATTTTCAATATCAAATCCATTACAACGAGCAGTTGACGTCTTTTAACGCGTTCCATGTACAGAAAATTCATTCCAGATATAGTGCATACGCCTAATGCGTTGTCACTAATGGTAACATTGGTTAGGTATTTGACTCTAAACGCAGGATACGATCGAGCGTAAAAGGAAAATGCGTAAAAAGTCAGTTTAAGCTCCTTTCTCTTTTTATATTTTGGATCGGTGTATATCATGAAAGTTTTTTCGTCTGATGCGCGTATTGTCAGCGCACGAGTTGAGGAAAACGTGTACGTTCCGTCCAGAATATATTCGATGTTACTCCTCTGAAAATGTTATGAATATTCCGTTGGCGTGGCTTAGTAGGGTTGGGAACCAGTCTGGGTCGCTAGTAATTCTACCATGTCAACCATGTAATGTCCATGCGGAGAACGGGAGACATCATCAACATTCTATGACAAACAAGACATTATTTTTTTTCTGGTCAGGGTGTCTGCCTGTGTGTCTGTCTGTACGTCCGTCTGTCACACCCTAACTTCGCTGCTTTAACAGCTACAACCCTCGAAACATGACCAACCAACACTGGTTCCGATTCCTCAGCATTGAATACAAGATCACCATTATTGCCTTCGCAGAAAAGAGTGAACACACTTGTCCTAGTGCTAACAATCCTCCGGGTGGATTGTTAGCACTAGTTTATTTATGTATTTGTATGATAGTTGGATATGCAGCTGCGATCCTGGTGGTTGATTGAGGAGTCAGCGTGCTTCCCGACGTTGCCGACATTTGTTTATGGCTGAATCGAAATTACTTTGGGTGCGAAGGACGTTTGACTCATTTTTACTAGAGATGTCACAATGTAGCTAAATCAGCATGTATCACAGAGCAAAGTTTCTAGCACTCCGCACGGGGTGTTCGAAAAACATGGACTATGGATCAATGGACTCTGGACTACTGGACTGTGGAAACCATGGACTGACCAGTCATGAATACCTCACTGACATGCGCCGCCTACCTCTGTTTTCATGGTTGTGTACGAAGACGTCATCGCGAATAACACACTGGTCTTGTGCCTGCATAATAGGCTACTGCATTTTCATTACTGGTTGATAAAAAAATAATGCCTTTAATTTGCTAGGGGAGAGACGGCGAAATACTAGGCTAGGCTACTCTCTATGCACACCGATATTAGGCCCAACAAGATCATTCTAGGCTGCTGAAGCCTTGTGAATCAAACAGAGAAGACACAGACATTGTTATATGAAAATTCGAAGTTTGTTAGCTACATGTACGAACATGGTTTATTCCCAGTTCGCCCAATCCCATTTCGCCCATTGCCATTTCGCCCAATTTTTTTCCCGTTTCGCCCATTCTTTTTTCGCCCTTTCCCACTTCGCCCTCTTCCCATTTCGCCCAATATCTGTCTTGCCCTTTTGCCGTTTTGCCCAATTTTATTTTCGCCCATTTTTCATTTCGCCCCAAAGCCATCTCGCCCAACTGTCCCATTTCGCCCAATGACCATTTCGCCCTTTTCCCACATGGCCCCTTCCTACTTCGCCCAATCGCCATTTTGCGTTTGGTAATGGTAAAGAGGCAAGATGATGAATGGACAAAATGGCACTGGGCGAATTGGTGAAGGGGCGAAATGGTTATGGGGCGAGATGGCATTGGGCGAATCGGCAAAGGGTGAATTGACAAAAGGGCGAAATGGTAGGTGGGCGAAAAGATGATTGGGCGAGGCGGCAATGGGGCAAAATGGTAAAGGGCAAAACGGGTAAGGGGCGAGATGGCAGAGGGCGAAACGGGGAAAAAATTTGGGCGAAATGGGAATGGGCGAAATGGGATTGGGCGAACTGGGAAGTCACCGTACGAACATTCGATGTGACCCGACAACACACGGCGATGACAGCTTCTCAATCACTCAAGACTCAGCTCCTAATTTCCTGTCGGAGAAGAGGTTTCCATTTCAGGCGGCGTATGTCAATGAGGTATTTATGACTGTTCAGTCCATGGTTTCCACAGTCCAGTAGTCCAGAGTCCATTGATCCATAGTCCATGTTTTTCGAACACCCCTCCGCACGTAGCCTTTTCTAATTGGAGCTGCCAATCAAAATAAGCCGTCCTCCTGGCCAGCTGTTTTTTATGGCGTCACGCTGATTGTTGATGTTCGTCGGCAAGTGAGTTGTGCGTAATCGATAAAATCTACACCGTTCGACGCCAGAAAGATTTGAAATTCAGGCGAGTGAGAGTTTACTTAAGCCTTGTTCACACTGCAGGCGCGGTGCAACGCGGTGCGGTGCGAAATTTTTCGCGCCTGATTGTTTCCACTGTTAAGCCTATAGCTGTTCACACTTGCTGTGCGACGCCATACGGTAAGAAGCGGTAGGAGGTGACGAGCGATTTCCACCGCCCCCGATCGCTCCTACAGTATTTTCCCGTGTCTAATCGCCTGCCCCGTGAGGATACCGGCATATCTGGCACAATTCGAATGACTTGAATGATGTCACTTCCGCTAATCATGTGACCACCGCACGCAACCGCGTCCCGCCGCGCCGTGCTATGTCAAAAGTGACGATTTTTTCAACGCATCTCGCCACAAGGCTTCACTAAGGAATCGCGTCCTTACATAATAAGTTTGTTCCTTATCGAAAAATAAGGATATGAATGGCCTTTTCTTGCAAGGTGAAAACTTTTTGCATATCAGTAAATGGCCGAAAACGACGTCGTGAAGTCCGGTGTGAAATTCGCAGGCGGCCCTTTGTATAATAGGGAGGTTTCGCAAATCTGACGACACGAAGTACGAAATACGAAATTGGACTTCACTTCCATGACGTAATGTATTTCAGGAGATGGTTGCTGCCACAAATATCGCCTGCTGCAAGAGCGTCTTTTAGCGTACCACGTCAGACGGATAGAGGTACAGTGTATATTAAACTTTGAAATTTATCTTTCGTATCGACTTCATAGATACCCAAAGAACGAGAAAGCACAAAAATTGACACACAAAATGATAAATATCAAGAAGTCAACTTTGTAGATACGAAGTGGAAATGTAAAAATTCAAGATGCACCATAACTCTCTCCGTTTCACGTGATATGCTAAAGGACGCACCGGCAGGAGGGATATTTGTGGTAGCAACCATCTCCAGAAATACATTAGGTCCTGGAAATGAAGTTGAATTTCGTATTTCGTACTTCGTGTTTCGTCAGATTTGCGAAACCTCGCTAAAGCCTAGGTCACAAATCCACCGGGCCCCGTACGATTTTCCCCACCCAGCGGCTTGCAGTGGATTTTAGATACTGAAACACGGATCTAAGATGAATTAAGCCGAAATCGCCTCAATGGATCAGTGGAAATTAGAATGGATCATACTGGGCACCGTAGAATTTGGTCTAAATGTCTGTTTTTACTCGCCGTACGGGCCCCGGAGTGGATATGTGACCTAGGCTTAATCATGCCTGCGAATTTGAGGCGATCACAGTGCGAGTGTTGTTCGTTTGTTGTTCCGTGCAAAAGCCAACGATATCGCGGCGAATCAAATCCTGAGGGATCTTTAATATAGCATATGAGATCACATACGGGAGAATTCAACTTACCTCGACGCGAGTCCATGTGATAAAAATTTTCTAACTTCTAATAATACCGTAATATAGTAGGGGTAGCATAATAGTAAATGGAACAGCTTGTATTATACCTAAGCTATTCCATCTACCATTATGCTACCCCTACTATATTACGATATTATTTGAATTTACAAAATTTTTATGACCTCGACTCTCGTCGAGGTAAATTGGATTCTCCCGTATGCAATATCTTAGCTCCTCCATTATTGCAGTGATGAGGCCTTATTTTTCACAAAAGGGTTATCACGCTTTCACTTGTTCAATTCTTCAAACATTCATTCATTCATCCATTGATCAGCCACTTAAGAACTAGAGCTGTGATGCAGGCACAAAAAGAAGGCAAATTGTGTCTAATTGTATTTTCGCAAGAATTCGTGATCATGCTGTGTTGCTAGCCCTTCCTTGTTGGGTGACTGATGTGTAAGCGTAGCTTCTAACCATACATAGAAATGATGCACAAATATTGAATAGCCCCTACTGACTTACACATACAGGGTGGTCCAAAAAATGGACAAGCATACTTCCACTACCCAGAGTCCAAAACATTGAATGGAGAATCTTTCTAGAAGAAAGAAGACACCAAGATATCCCGATTCAGTTCAGTGGTTCGAGCTGCAGACCCTATTTTGTAAAGCAAGGTCGAGGCACTTGGTGAATTGTTGCATACAGGACAATCAAGAGCATACACAAGAGTGGAGCCTTGCAGCTGACAAAAGGATTCTCCTGTGGAAGGGTCAAACACAAAATGAAGTTCAGCTACATGTAGAACATGAAAATCAAACTCGAGCATTGTTGCATAACAACTACCCCTTTATCAATTATACTGAATTCGCGGTTCAGTTATAAAGCTAGGAATACACCATTGATTTTCAAGCTGATTTTGCGTTGCGACTTGCTTTGCAACTGGGTTGCGTTGTAACTGGGCACTCGATCGCCGTAGTGGACTCACTGGACGTGATTTCCACCAATGGCGGAGTTGTGGTCAATTTCAGTCGGCAATCGGTCGGCGACCGGTGTCAGTTCCGATCGTATTCAATCGCAGGTAGCAGGTTGCAAAGCAAGTCGCAACGCAGAAAATCAGCAGCTGATTCCTAGCTTTAACGACCACTGACTTTGCTTCACAAAAATGGCTCTGGAGGTAAAACTACTGGACCGAATCGAGGTATCTTGGTCTTGTTTTTCTTCTTGAAAGATTGTCTATCCAGTGGTTTGGGACTGAGGGTGGTGGAAGTATGCTTGTCCTTTTTTTCAGACCACCCTGTATATGAGAATATTCTTACCTCCAAGATCATTAACTTATCTAACTTATCTCCTATATCTGAAAGGTTTACCATTTTTAAACCCGGTCTTTCACGGGTAAAACCTTGAATGGTCTTCCTTGGAAAACAAGTTCGTGTTTTCTGTCGATATACAAACAGACTTGTGTTGAGCAAACGAAGGGGACAGCCCAGCCGTGACCTTGTTTCGTAGGAAATCTTAAATAATCCGTGTTCGTACCATTTGTGCCCCAAATTACGATATATCCAGTTCACACCAGGTTTTATTCCACCAACTATCAGTACCGGTATTAGAGAAAGGAGATATAAACATGATAAACGGCTGTTCATTTTGGATTGTGGATTTTGTATTATTCGTTCACCTTTTTAAAGTTAAAATGCTTCGGTGAGGCATTCAGTATAATTTCTCTCTTGTGAAGTGTCCATATTGCTACTTCAGCTCGGTGATCCACGAAACAATATTTTCTGATGTCTGATCCCGGTAAATTTCATACTGTTGCCCATCACCATGGTGATTTGGTATCGTAATGTACTATTAGTGAGTTTAAGAAACCATACGTTAACGCTAACGCTAACGCTAATTACGTCAAAATGACGTCACTCCCCGAAGAAATACAACAGATTCATTCGATGTGACGTCAAAATGATGTCAATAACGTTTGCGTTAGCGTTAACGTATGGTTTCTTAACCTCACTAATAACAAATTCCGAAACATTATTCCTGGGTGCAGTTTTGGTATAAATTTCAGTTACGCCTAATTCTTTTACGCATGGAGCAGTTGCATTTGTATGGCTGTATTTCTAAGCATGTTTTCCGTGTAGAACGTCATGACTAGGTTATCAGATTAATGTTTCGCCGAGAGTGGGCATGGGACCATCATCGCCGCATGGGACCATCATCGCCAATAACCTACCCTGTCTCCGCGGCGAGATACGGCTAGGGTTATTTTTTCCTGCTATGCGAGTGAAGCCAGCATCCGTGAACACTCCAAAAGTCGGATAGATAGAGACATAGATAGATAGATAAGCCTTATTTTCATCGGTACGAGATATACAGTAAACATGAGCTTTATGTTGAGCTCTTACACCGATATCAAACAAAGGTAAAATAACAAATCAAAGAACACAGAGAAAAAAAATCGACCTCATCTCGAGCTAAAATGAATCTCCAACTCTTGTCCCTAAGATGAGTTTCTTTTGCTACTCGAATAGACATAACTGGGTCTCCACTTGAGATGACATTGTCTCCAACTGGTTAAAAGGATTCTCAGCTGTTTCCACCGGGTTGTCTGTTGTCTCGAATCAAATAAACAAGTTATGTCTCCATATATTAAAACAAAAACGTTTCACACCCAGTGGGTTTCGAACCCAGGACCCTCTGATCGAAAGTCGAACACCAGAACCACCACACCACCGAGCTCCTCATATGAGCAGATTTTGGTTCCCCTCGATTTGTCTCCAAGACTTAAGTTGTACCCAAAATCAGACAGCAGTTTTCTCCAGCTGATGCCCTGTCCCATCGACTGGAGAATTGAGAAAACTCAAAATGAGTAGATTTTGTCTCTACTTCAGAATGAGACTCCAGTTGCAGTTGTCTCCAGTCGATGCAAGAGGGCAGCCTTAGAAAACTGGTGCTCATTCTGGGTTCGAGTAGCAAAATAAACTCATTTTAGGGACAAAAGAGTAGGCTGGAGAATCATTTTATCTCGAGATGAGATCGATTTTTTTCTCTGTGAATAGAAGGAAGTTTACAAATAAATGTGCAAGCAAAATAATGACAGATTAAAAGTAGAAACTAAATATAAAAGCATTTGAAGTAAAAATGAGAAGATTACAAAACGAGAAGACTAGGATCTAATGAGAAGACTAGGATTTAAAAAGTGAGAAGACTAGGATTTACACATCGCACACATGCAGTTTTTACCATACCATGTGGCCAAGAGACCTTTAAAAGTTCGAAGATTCTCGGCATCCCTCATACATTGTGGGAGTTCATTCCACAGTTTAGCACCAAAGTATTTAAAGTTCTTTCTACCGGACTTGTCATCGATGCTATCGTTGTTACTGTGTACAATACGGTGGCTCATAAAGGCCATTATATGTTTATTTTTCGTAAGTCGGGCGCCCGACTTACTAACTCAGGCGCCCGACTTATGAAAGGCGGCATTATTTATTTATTTTACAACTCGGGCGCCCGAGTTATAAGTCGGGCGCCTGACTTACTAGAGAGGTTAAGATTTTACTCCGAGAACGAGAACGAGAACGTGGTGACTTTGTGGCATGCCTGTAACTTCTCTAACAGCAAGAATCCAGCTTTTAGAACGGTGTGTTCTTCATTGGAAGACATCCGCCACTGTTACTGTGAAAAACAATCTGAGTTACCTCCAGATGGTTTTGTGATACAAGTCCCATTCTCTTGTCACCACGTTCTCGTTCTCGTTCTCGGGGCGCATCTTAACCTCTCTATTAACTCGGGAGCCCGACCTACCAAAGGCATCATATCTTTTTTTTCATAATTCCGGCTCCCGAGTTATAAGTCAGGCGCCCGAGTTCGGACGCTCGAGTTATAAGTCGGGCGCCTGAGTTATGAAATAAATAAATAATGGCCCTTCGTAAGTCGGGCGCCTGAGTTATAAGTCGGGCGCCCGACTTAAGAAAAATAAAAATATGATGGCCTTTATCAGCCACCGTAGTACAACTCTATCACATCATCATTCCTTTAGTTCGTATGTCCTAACACCACGACGCTCATATACCTATTGAACCTCATGCCAAAAACGTCGCTAGACTTGTTAGTTATTATTTTAGCCCCAAAATTACCCATTCGAACACCAATAGAAAGGGGAAATTCTCCTGTGTCCCCTTAGACATGTTAGACCGCACCCAGACAGGAGTAGATGATTTTAACCTTAGAATATTTTTCAGAAATTTGAGATGTGTGTTCAAATTCACAATTTTCATGATTTTTTCACGTCACCCGAAATTTTACTTGGCTATTTATTGTCTCGACCATAGACGTGATAGAGTGAAATAATTGCAATAACTGGTTCACTAGAGTGACCATTATTTTCATCCTTGATTTTCTGTCACGGTTAATGTTCGCGGATTTTCTCAGCTGTGGTATAACCTTTTGAGCTTAATCGATGTCAACTTACCGAACCGACGACCGGCCTATCCTCCATTTTGACGAGGGTTGTTCTAATTACCCTCGTGCGGTGGTCCACAGTGGTATGGCAGCTACGCCATTTTTTGTCGTTACCAAGGATTCGAAAGTTTAATATGACGTCACGAGAACTGTGACGTCATAGTGACGTCATAACTGTGAGTCACAGTCACGAGAACTGTGACGTCATAGGATGACGTCACGCGAATGAGTCCGTGCAGATGATGTGCTGCGAGACAGACGATCTTTCCTGACTATTCACCACACTCATTGAACACACACTGACTTTCCCACAACCGTTCATCAACCTCTAGTGAACCATGTCGCCGAAAGGCTTGTAAATATGGTAAAGCAATGAACGACGAACAGATATTGTCAGGTGTTGGTGAAAGACGGTGGTTTGAACCATTAAATTATTTTTCACCAAATCCTATATTATCTTGACTGTGAATTTGTTTATCGCGAGCCAGGAAATGAAATTGAAATGGGATAAGGAATTACCGAGCAGGTGCCAGGCAGAATGATGATGTCAGTAAAGGCTTCAATCAAATGGCTCGTCGAGTATGAGCTACTATAATACCTCTGACAATCCATTAGCTCTAAGCCCGTCCCCAAATCACTCAAATGATCGGCACCCATTTTACTTAGAAAGCCATCCAACATTACCGTAACCTGTTGCATTACGATTGTTATACTGGTTTGTGCTGGAAACCCTATAAATTTCACCAGTGACCTTACTGTTGTGGATTCAAAGCAGGTGAATTGACCCGTGAACCATACTTTTCGAGGCGTGGAGTCTGACCAAGTCTATCCCCTTCCATGGATCATAACTGACTTCCTCCACTAAATAGAGCGTGCCAATTGGGGGGGGGGGCTTCTTCACGGAGACACCAGACTCTAGACTAATTCATCTGATATCACTTACCTTGTGTTCTATCCAGAGGTTGATTGCGCAGTCCGCATTGGAAATGATAGGAATATTTCAACAATATAAACAAAGTTACAGCAGTGATGAAGTTTGATTTTAACCATGATTTTAAACATTCTGATTTTCTTTTTGAACTTCATTTGTGTAGGCCATCTCAAAAGGGCGTCTGGTGCTTATATTGAGCTCTGGCCTGGGTGTGTGTGTGTGTGTGGGGGGGGGCACTGTGAATAATACAAACAATCCACAGCTTCAAGCCTTTCATCCGCGAAATTAGAATGTCTGTATATTGTTCGTGATAGGCATAGTGTACGTTGCACGCCAAAGTAAAATCATGCTCCTCCTGATTTAAATCATTTGAAAATTAGACTGCTCTGAGATGCAAGTGCCTTGCTTTGCAGATACATATCTACGCTTTCGTCCCCTCCGGCTCCCAGTTGCCTATATCAACACAATCTCGTACCCAGAGTTCAATGCCCCGTTAAACTCTGGAAAGGGCTAGACCGGTAGGCCTACTACTTGTGCACAATGCAAATGCATTGCGGACAGCGGATGAATTTCTGACCGTTGCACAACCAATTGCGTAGGGATTCGAAAGAGTTCGTACTTTATTCTTCAATAAAACATTTATTTGCCAACGGAATGTTAAACAGTGTTTAAGCCCCACTGTATTGAATGTGAAAAACGCAAATCATCGCCGCGATTCTCGCACGACGTCACGACGTCAGCGTAGTGTAAAATGTACTACGCTCTGTCAGAATACTATTAGAGCTCTCCCTGCAGTTTTCCCAATGCGTGCTGAAAACTAGGCCTTGATTCTGTGAAGTGCGTGTCAGGCAAGCATTTTGGGGACCTTCACGAGGCTATGGGACCTCTATGTGCACTCTCCCAACTTTTTGAAAATATCGTAAAATTCAATACTGTGGGGCTTTAAAATAGTAGTATTTTTACAAATACTGGAACAAATTCTAATTTTCGGTATGATTACTTTGTCAAATGATTTGTAAAATCGATGAGCACAAGAATCTTGTGCTGGGTTCCAGCCCTTTTCAGAGGTCTTAGCCAAGGAACGATGGTGGCGACCTCTTCAGATTGATATCAACAGTTTTGCTCTAAAAAGGGGGGGGGGGGGGTAGAGGGATGTTTGTAACCCAAACACATCCATTGCTTTCATGCATTAATTCCTCGAATTAACACGAATATGAAATAGAAATCGGGTTTCCAAGGTGAAAGACATTGCTTCCTACCAGAATCGAACCCACGAACCAATGACAGCCAATGACATTATACAGAGCGAATTAACACGAGTGCTTATGTGTATCAGTATTCTCGGGTGACTATGACAATGTAATTCTGATCTGTCTACTCTGCAACAAACAACCAAGTGTAAAACGTAGTTGCTGTAATCAATAGACTCAAAGCATCGACTGCTGTCAAATGATTCTTTCTGCCATTTTTTTTCTGTGTGGCACAATCGTTGAATATTTCATGTGTGAGAAAGGCAGAAAAGGTGACTCGTGTAGAATTTTCATATGTGTATAAGATAATTGCATGTATTCATAAAAGTTAGCAAATGATTTTACTTAAGATTTGCACAGTGAGGTCCAATGTAAATGTACTACAAAACTTAAAGTAAAGCATTTGCTAGCTATCAGCCAATGACATTATACAGAGCGAGTCAAAAAAAAACTAGACACTTTTAAAAGGCGCATCAGTTGGCGCAGATCAGATTTCACCCTTGTCCCTTAATTGTCTCCTGTGCGGTCATGCATGAAAACCAATCAAGCATGACTGGTACCAAAAGATGCACTAAGAGTTGCTGCATAAGTACAAGCAGAAATATATTGTATATATTGGTACACAATAAAACAATGGACTGTTCAAAAAGTGTCTTGTTTTTTTACTCACTCTGTATATCTTGACATATCAAGGCGTACGGTCACTTCGCCCTTCGAACTAGGCTCCCTTCACCATAGATATTTTGCCTCCCGAATTCTACTCGTAGCTCACTGTGCCGTTCATCACGCTCATCCCCACTACTGTTATCAAAATTAAACCTGTACGTAATATCGGGTGCCCCCCCCCCCCAAAAGTGCATCAGACTTTGAGGGCTAGGCCTAATAACTCAGAAAGTATTCATCTAATCATATCACAATTTTACACTGTAATATGAAGGGATTTCATCTACATTGTAATAATCGTAGAAGTTTGAAAGTTATAGTTATCCAACCCTCTATTTTATGAGAACAGGTCGCTCATGGGCGATGCGCTCAGGTGAAACTTGAGTGTGCAGGTACCTTATGGTAAAAACTATCTCTAGACCGAAACTTAGCGCTGCCTGTAGGGGCGCTTTGCAAAAAAACCTTCTTTTGGCAATATCTCCTGAATGCTGCTGGCTAAAACCATGACGCTTTTATGGTGATATCCTCTGATGAGACTTCATCACATAAATTCCGAGTTTTTGGATTTGACGTACTTTTCAAGGTTACAGAGTGTGTGAAGATATATCTAGACACCCTCTACAAGGGCACGAAATTTTGACCCAATCAGACATCATAAATCGCCGCTAGGAAGCCATCTTGAAAAACGGACTTTGACCCGTATCTCATAAATAGGAGTAGGTTGGATGTTATAACCTTGCAAAAACTAGTATCTAGGTACCCACTAAATATATTGCAAATTGCGGTTAGATTGGACGTCAAATATGGCCGCCATTTTGAAAAAAAATGACTTCGACACATACATTGTAGTATGTAATACTAGTAGCTAGGATGCCTTAACATAATGTATAAAGACTCTAGATTCGTTCTTCTAAGGTTACTTCAGATATTCATGCTGCAGGTTTAGGCCTAGCCCACAATATAGACCATACAAAGAATTTTTGGATTCTATTCAACATAACTGACCAATGAGTGAGTCTTGCGTTACTTGCACTGGGCTGCAGAGACTGCTTTGTTGGCAGGCACTATTAAAAGAGTGTCTGTTACAATCACTATTCCCTTATGAAGATAACGATGTCAATAATTTGTGGTCGGATAAATCAGTCTTCAATAGCCCTTTCCCTCCTCGCCTGTCAGTCACATTGAACAGCTCTTTATTTGCCATGCATATTCAATAGGGTAGGCGGTCATATGGGTGTTCAGTGAAGTAACCTTAGAAGAACGAATCTGGAGTATGTATCTTGGTACCCTCTACGTGTATGCAAAATTTTGGTTCGACTGCACTTCAAACATGGCCGCCAGGCAGCCATCTTGAAAAATTGACTTTGGCGCTTATATCATCAATAGTAAAGGTTAGGATGTTTTATGGTTGCCTAAATATCTATGTAAGTATTCTCTACATTTTTATGCTAAAATTTCAGTTCCAACAAACTTCAAATATGCCCGCCATGTGGCCATCTTGAAAAACTGAATTTTTGACGCTTGTGACCAAGACAGGAAAGCAGTTTGTTCACAAATACCAGTAACTACTCCTACAAGTTAGATTTGTATTCACAAGCCGCTCAAACCCCTCGTTGTAAGATTGCTCTTCTGCCTATCATTTGCCACGCGTCTTTCTCATTTTGACTATGGACCCGTGACAGCAAATGAGTCGGAATGCGCCGGAAAGAAGACCCAAGATGACACCAGACACCAATAGGAGCAGTCAGCCGCGCATATTGCTAACAGATGGCAGCACAGTCTTAGCGGACCAAATGTACAGGAAATCTATTGTGATCGCTGCTCGATCGATAATGACTGGGTCCGCTAGATGCATTGAATTGGGCCCTAGTGACACCTAGTGGTCAACTCGCTGACAGCTCCCATTACATAAATCGACAAAGTCAAATTTTACAATGGGCAGACAATCCTGAAATCAACAAACCGTTGGTGTCACCTTGGGCATGTTGGGTCTTCTTCTGTGCGCATTCCGACTGATTTTGCTGTCACGGGTCACATATAGCTGCGAATATTGCCACAGACAGCACCAAACATGCCAGACAGTGTTGAAAATAAGGTTCACCTTGTGAACCAATTATCGTTCACAAATTTTCTAGAACAATTTCATTTTCTTTTATTGCGCATGATGACGAGTAATACGTACACTGTTAGAAATCACAGAAGATTTTACAGAAAATCTGTGCAGCAGAGTCCCCAGGACGGATCTGTAAAATTACAGACTTGATCTGTAAAAGTACAGACTTAAATAAATGTCAACAGAGACCTGACTGGAGGCTGACCAAATTATATTTTCATACTGCTCTCAGAATGCATCATAATGGGATGTCCAATGGAGTCCAACCAATACAGGAAAACATGAATCATGCCATTAAAAAAATATGTAAATTTACAGAAAGTGCCTCTGCTGCAGGCAATTTCTGTAAAATTACTGCAAAATTACTACTGTAAAATTAATAATTTCTAACAGTGAGCCTTCGACGGTACCGGTAATATTAGAACAGAAATGCCACTCTCTTTGTTTGGTTGGAACATTTTATCTATACTATAATGGACGGTAGCCATGTTGGATTTTGTTATCAACCTGAGTTGACCTATTATCTGGTATACCTTGCTATGTAATGACTGTACACAGTTACGGTGGACCGGACTCTCTGCCCTATCTCCTCCTTAGTTAGGGCTTGAAGCCTACAAAGAGCGGCCTATGTGTACAGTACAATAGGAGGAGTATGCTTTACGATATTTTGCTTTTAAAAGACATGCTGGTTTGTATGAAAAAGAGAGAAAATCAGATGAGCGGTCACCTGCGCTGCCATCTACAAGAATGGCAGTGACCTACTACCATACACGGTGGGATGCATGTGAACCTAGCTATCATGAATCTGGGTCACCTTGGCATTAGTCTGGAGATAAGGCTGATTGTGTAATAAACCAGATGTGATGCTGCTGTTTAGAAAGTCAAAACTCCTCACTGGTCATGGACTTGACGGTTAACGATTAATAAATTAATAAACTACTCCTCTCCAAATAAACTCATCAATAAAGCAACAGACCCTCTACCACAGAATATTCTAGACAAACTAACTCCCTCAAAATGTGCTCGCCACGGGTCAATATGCTAGTAC
>NMRB01001784.1:117815-132171 GCA_002633025.1 Notospermus geniculatus | reverse complement strand
TTTGACATTTCTTATTTTGAGCAATACCAGACTATACCAATTGTGAAGAATAAACTTATGACGTACTGCTACGTCGAAGGAGGTAAGACAATCCAAGAGCTTCACCACTCTATCATGAGGTTCTCTCTGCGATGTTACGTCATTCATAATTTGTTTTGCTCAAGTTCAAAATTTGAAGTTAGATTATGCATTATGCATTAGAAGTTAGATTGGCAATGTTGAATTACGTCATTCCTACGTCATGCCAATTGGATATTGAAGTGCTGCTACTCTCCTGTGGTATTTCACATGTGCTTTATAACATTTCGCCATCCAGTACAATACTTTCTTGATTTTTCTGAGTTTTGCAAGAATAATGGGCGTTGACTTTAAAATGACGTCATACTACGTCATACTGACGTCATATCCAATCGGCAATGGGCTTATTTTGTACTTTGACCCCATATTTTTATCTGCTTATCATACATTTATAGGGTCTAAAATCAACCGTTAAGAATTTTCCTGTACATTGAAATTTTGGGTGGCGGCCATATTGAATTTATGCAAATTAACCACTTTCCCGGGCTCAGAAATGTGGGGACTTTTTATGTGGTGATTAGTACCACCCAATAAGCAATTTAAAGCAAAGAAACCTTCTATTGCAATTTTGTCTAGGTTCACCTCAAATTTGGTCTAGTTTTATTGGACTACTAGGTCCTGGGTAAATAGCGGAGCCGCTCCGTGGAAACAAATTGTATTTGTCAAGGAACCATTACGTATCTGACATCCACAATAGCATATAGCCCAGGATATTTATCGAAAATCAGGGGGAACCTAGAACAAATTGCAACAGAATTTCTTTTTGCTTTATATGGTTTAGTATACCCTTCCAAACATCACATAAAAAGTCCCTTCAAATCTGACCCCCGAAGTGCCCGTAATTGGTATTTATTTGAGATCCTACACTAACTCCTATTACAATGTTTATTGTCTTCTATTACAAATTCAAGTGTGCATGTACTGCTAACTTTTTCCTCGTCCGTTTTAGACCCTCTAAATGTATTACCATTAGGTAGAAATATGGCACCTCTGAGTCAGATAGGCTTGATTTGAACATTATATGTTGTCGCTGTGTTGTAGAAATGACATATTACATCATCATATTTTGCCCCAAATCAACAAATCTGCCGTTATGGAGACTTTTAAGGAGAAAATTTCTTTTTTATTTTGAGACACTTTTATTTGCGTAAATGACCCTCAACTCGTAGGCCTACAACATACAATCAACGCAATTTGGCGAACAGAATACGCTAAATCTTACAATGTAGGGAGGTCTGATTCATTGTTCTGGGAAGGTCGTTATCTTTGTATCAAAACTTCAAACAACGAAGCCTGATTAGTTTATTTATTTTAATTTTTTGCTCTGGAAACTTAATTTACAGCACCAAAAACTAAGTTTTTGCTCTTGGAACTCATATTTCAACTCCAGAACTGTAGTTCCATGATCAAATGGACAAAAACTTAGTTTCTGCTCGGCAAAAACTCAGTTTATGGATGGTACGGCCAGAAACTTAGTTGATGCGGCTAAAAACGTTGTTTCTCATCATCATCATCATATGGGCTTTTGGCCCCATGTGGGCCTTCGCCTTTGTCGCTAATATTTGCAAACTTGAACATTGGTGCGCATGTTCTGCGGCGGTGCAAGTCGTAAACTAGTTGAAATTAGTCAGCTTCTGAAAGTGCCCGGTTAGGCTCTACGACGACGTTTATCTATTGTGTGAGTGCACCCAAACAATAGATAAACGTAGTCGTATGTCCTAACCGGGCGCTTGCAGAAGCTCTCTAATAACAAAATGGCATGGTGCGTATGTACATCTTGTGCTAAAAACGAATCCTTCAGACTTTTTACTTGTTGTCACTTGTAATCCTTGGATTAACTTGCCTTCACTTGTAAGCCTTGAATTTACTTGTCTTCATTTAGTCCTTAATACATGTAGTTGACTTGTAATGCTGTGCTGTGGATAATAAAGTCAATTTCGAGCCTTGAAGTGTAACCTATGTCAGGGACATGTGAAGGCCATGCCAGGGGCATGAACAGGAATTACCATCGAGGCGATGGGAGAGGAAAGTGCTCTAGGAGAGCACTGATGACATGTCAGGGACATGTGAAGGCCATGCCAGGGGCATGAACAGGAGTTGCCATCGAGGCGATGGTATAAGGTTTTATTTGGAGAGGAAACGTGCTGTGGAAAGGCACTGAGGACATGTCGGGGGACATGCACAGGCACCTGGCACATGTTGGCATGCAGGGATTGACCCCTGGGCGGCTGTCTGATTTGTGAAAATGCAAGGTAGCAGGACATGTATGCAGGTCAGAATGTTTAGGCTCAAGTGTTTCTTTTAATTCGTATTGGGACATGGACTCGGTGTACGCCACAAACCTTTCTTGCGGTATTTATAGGGTATAAAGAGTATTACAAACACGGTGAGCGAGGGAAACACTGAATCAGGCCTAGTTTGTTGAACGAACATTCCCCCAGAGTCTAAGGTCTTGGTTCGCTTGGCGCGTGGAACAATGCATAGGTGCGAAAATTCGGTGTTTTGGTGCGGTAAAAGGGATTATCGCTGAGCATAATGGGGACAATTCAATACATGGTTTATTCATTTTTCAGGTGAACAGCATTGGCTATGCGACGGTGGAAATTAGGCAAGATGAAGGATAGCTTTAGGAGCGTTTTAGGCTTCCTACTTCGGACCCAAGGGCCACTAGTGCCCTGGTGGGACTCTGTCCCGCGCGGGTTGGAGGTTGGCGACGCCTCCCGTCCTGGCACCCCCCCCCCCCTTTTGTTCAATNTTCCAACTCCGTAAGCCAGGTTTAAGCGAGTTTGGGGTTAAATCTCTTTTCGGTATGTACTGGTGGTATTGCAGTAGGTTCTGTTGGGTTTAATTAAATCACCTATTACTTGCAAATGAATCCTTCGCATTATTTTCGGCCGCCGAAAGCAGGTATTCCAGGGGTTTAGGGTAGTGGGAGTTTTTTTTGGGGGGGGGGGAGTATTGGGTGGAGTAATATGAGTATTGGGGAAGTATTGGGAGCTTTGGGTGAGTACTGGGAGTCTGACGGGAGAGTTGGATGATCAGGTGACAAAATAAGTCCTTCCCAGACATTGATTTGGAGACAGTTTGCCTGATTTTCATCCCCAATACTCACTGTCACGGCAATGAGAGGAACGAGGCGACGCTGAGGGTGTGGTAACATCCTCAGTGTCACCTCGTGACGATCAGTGACGTCACTTCCCTTTTCGCGGCGGGAGCGTGGAGGGAGGTGATTTGAGGGGTGATGGTTCTAAGCTTCCACATCCAACGCAAGTCTGTTCTGAGGAGGGTCGTCTCATCCGGGCATGCCTCCAGAATGGTGAACATCAGGTCCTTGACAGAATGTCCAGGCGTTTTGAAATGGGCATAGAGTAAAGAGCAGTCACGGTCATCCTCTTTCCCTAGCCTGATGTTGGACTTGTGGTTGTTCATCCTTTTACAGAAGCATGTGGTCTGTCCGGCGTACTGATTGATTGTAGGGCATCTGGTGCAGGTGATGCAGTAGACAACATTTTTGCTGTCGCAATCCGTGGGGCCCTTCAGGCGAAGTTGGTGGGACCTTCCCGTGGAGGAGCTAGTGATGTGGGACTGGGTGGGTAGGAGTATACAGAGTTCACATTTCCGACCCCTCTTCGGTCCTTTCCGTGAACATGGGTCACAGGTGGGCTTAGAATATTCGATGTCCGGGGTGGGGACCTTGGCTCTAACAAGCACATCACCTAAGTTTTTTGGGTCTACGGAATGCAATAAGGGGTGGGTCAGGACAGCATTCCTTCATGGAAGGGTTAAGATGAAGTATGGGTAGGAAGCGACTTGTGATAGAGGAGATGTCTGGCAGTCCAGGGTGATAAGTGAGGACGAAGGGAATGCTACGGGTTTTTGAGGACTGCTGGTTGTCTTGGACCCCACTTCCGTTAGCACTGGGGTTAGCAATGCGTCCACCATCGTCAGTTCCGTCTCTACTCCCATTCTGGGTATTGGTATCCATCGCTGTGGGAGGACAAGCCACTGGTGGTCACGACGCTCGATCGCCTTACTTACTTCCTTAGTAACCTTCCGTCTGCTGTGGCCTCTGGCTGTAAAAAAACAACCCTGTTCTCTAGGTGTTTTGTGGCAGCTGACCGTTCTGAGCAGATGGACAGGATACGATGGGCTTAGGAAAAAAGGTTGGCACGTTTAACATGACCTGGGTGACACGATGCTGGGTGGAGGTATTGGTGAGTGTCTGTGGGCTTGGTATAGAGGTCAGTAACAATCCTTGAGTCACGGAGTTTGACAGTCACATCCAAAAAATTCTGTGAGGAAGGGGATGCATCCCAGGTGAACCTGATGGTGGGGTGGAACTCATTGAGCATGTCAACAAAATCGTCCAGCTTTTCACGGGCGTGGGTCCACAGGGAGAAAACATCATCTATGGATCTGAGCCAGTTGTAGGGTTTGAAGGGGGACGCCGCCAGGGCCTGTGACTCGAGCATGTGCATGAAAATGATCGCATACGAAGGGGCCATTTGAGTTCCTATCACAGTGCCTGAGACGGGTAAGAATATTCTGGAGTGGAATTCAAAGGCATTCTTTGATAAGACAAAATTGGCCAGCCTACAAATATCCTTGACCGCACTCTCTGGTAGGCCCTGTTTCATCAGGAATGCTGAGAGTGCATTCAAACCGTCTTCATGTGGGATACTAGGATACAAGCTGACAACATCAAGAGTGACCAGGAGTGCCCCTTGTGATAATGTATCTACGTCCCGAACCTTACTGAGGAAATCCTTGGTATCCTTAAAGTAAGAAGTGACTGCAGGGAGGTAAGGCTTCAGAAAGTGGTCCACAATCTCGGAGACTCTCTCCGTCAGAGAGCCTGAATACGAAACTACTGGGCGACCTGGAACACCGGGTTTATGGACCTTTGGGAGAAGATATAACCTAGCCAATTTATGATCCTTCGGGACCGCATATTCAGCCATGGTATCGGAGAGGGTGCAATTTTTATGGGCCTGGTTAACAAACTTGGTGAGTTAGCCCTCGAAATCTGGGGAGGGGTCAGAGTCAAGGGCCCTGTAGGTCGCTATATCATTGAGTTGCCTCAAACCCTCACTGATGTATCTGTCCGTATCTATGATAACCACTCCCGAGCCTTTGTCTGTTTCCTTGATCGTAATGCTATGATTATCAGAAAGCTCCCTGAGGGCCTGGTGTTCATCTGAAGAGAGGTTATTACGGAACGGTTTCCCTGTTCGATTTGGTATAGGTGATTTACCGATGTCCGCTCACTATGATGGGGACAGTTTGACAGCTGCGATAGGCCTAGCCGTAAATGAATAGCTGGCATGGCAAGTGGTGACTACTGATGCATTTTTTGCCGAAAGAAATGTTGACTTTGAAGTAAATTGATGTTTTAGGTGAAGTCTGTCAAGTCTGCTACGTCACACCGAATTATCTATACATGTTTTCAAAATTAGGTCGACGTGTCATCGTACGTCATCGTTCATAATTGAAGCTTGTTTTGATGACGTACATGTATGAACATTCTGTGCACTCTGGACACATGGTTTGCATGATATAGGATTTGGAGCAACTCGGACATCTTCGGCAAGAGGCCTGTCGAGTGCAGCAATGTGGAATCGAACGCAGTGGTGTACGGGGTGTATACAGGATGATCAATAAAAACATTCGCGAAACAAAATATCTGGACAACCTCCGGTGGTAACAGAACACTTCCTTTGACATCTTCAAACTTGCTGCTCAGTCGGGTTCCGTATCATCACTAGGATCGGGCGGGAACCATAGGCCTAGGCCTATTGTTTTTGGTCATGGACGATGGCGTCTGTCTGTCATGTCTGTGTGTGTGATGTGTGTGTGTGTGTCCGACTGTCTGTCACGCATTCATATCTTTTATCTCTTTCAACAGCTAGAGCTCTGGTAACACATCCTCCCCTATGTTTGTCAACCTGGGCAATCGAATGAGCTAATCATTTTCAACATCAGATGCCACAACCATTATGTAATCAACAAGTCAGACTTGATATTTTGTCCGTCACTCTTTTATCTGATGTCATAACTCGGCTCCTTTAGCACCCAGAGCAACAGAAACAAGTTCTACCCTAGGTTTCCATACCCTAGGAATCGAATGAGCTGATTACTTTTGATATGAGATGTTGGCGTCATGGATATATTGATATCACAAATTTGATATTTTGAGATCATAACCATATTTTGAGATCATAACCATATTGTCAACTGATCAACATGAAACAAGTCTTAGGTTCATGCCTAGTGCTTATCCAAGGACATGACTATGTTAAAATTCTCAGCCTCACGTGTCCGGGTGATTGAGATATCTATCATGAGATTTTGATATGTCAAACTTGATAATTTGAAATATCTCTGCCTGTGATAGAAATAGAGGCATGATATCACCCATACTTAGGTTATTGATGATGCCCATTTCGATTATGCAACGACCTCGATGTTCAGATGGTCATGGTCAAGGTCAAACTTGATAATTTGAAATACATGTATCTCTGTTTTTAGTAGAGGTAGAAGCATGATATCAGACATATTTAGGTTATTGAGGATGCCCATTTCGATTATGCAATGACCTTAATGATCAGATATCAAGGTCAAGGTCAAGGTCAATCATGGTATGAGTTTTTGGCATGAGATCAAGTTCTATGGGTCTCATCGTAATACATCAATCAATGTAACCTGATCCCTCCATCAATGTATCTGATCTCTATCAACGTATCTTGATCTCTATCAACTTCGCTGTACATGTAGAGGGTAGGCCTACCCAGATACATCATCACACCTAATTTGAAGAATCCAGGATAAATAGTCACGAATCTTGCCACCATCAGTGAAATTTCGAACGTTGACCTCTGTGACCTTGAAAATTAGGTAAAACCAAAACCGGGGTGATACATCATGTATCCTCATCAGATAAATGTACGATAAAAATGTGGTGAGGATCCGATACGGTTATTAAAGCCTCACTGTATTGAATTCAGAAAGTGCTTACGTCCTCCGACGTCAGTGTAGTGTAAAATGTATTATGGTCTATCTATTTACATCACAGCTCTGCCTGCAGTTTTTTCAATGTGTGCTGAAAACTAGGCTCTAATTCTCTGACGTACGTATCAGGCAAGCATTTTGGGGACCTTCCCGAAGCTATAAGACCTATACCTGCACTCTCCTAACACTTTGAAAATATCGTAAAATTCAATACAGTGAGACTTTAAGGCGAAATAGCATTTTGAAGGTTTTCGTTTAGCCCCCCTGGTGGCCAAGCCATGAATCGAATCGGACCGAAACTTGGTGTCATAGGTCGTCTGACCTAGGGGTATATTCCTGCCCAGGCAGGCGTTGCAGATTTGCAACAGCTAATTGCTAATTAGGTAATTAATTAGCAGTGAATGTCAGGAAACGGGCGCGATCACGCCGGCGCCCGAAAACGCCCGCAAAAAAGTTTGACCAGCCTGTTTCGGAGCGCCCGAAAAAACCGGTACCGAAGCGCGCCCGCGGGGCGGTTATTTGCGAGCGCAGTCACGCCCGCCAAACAGATCCACCAGCGTGCAGCTATCGCGCCCCCTCACGTTTCTTACTGGAACTATAATTTCTGAAGTTGGGACTCCATGGTACAGGCGCGGTGATTGGTTGGACGATGCCTGCCACGCTTCTCATGCCCAATGAGATGCAAGTTTTCATTGACGGTAAGTGTAGTAAAGGCGCGGTCACCACGTGGGATGCAGGCTTGTCATCATCATGAAGTTGAAAACGTTTATGACTTGGCCAATTGAGCATCATCAGTTTGGCTACAAGCTGGAAGATGACGGAGAAAACATGAAATTGTTTCACTGCAGAATATGCGCCAAGCACACCAATAAGATTAAGTCTAGAGGCGTTTTAAAAGGAAGGGTGCTGAACGAGTTCCTGAAATACGTGGCAGGTAGGCATAAAGTCATCCTGAGTTCTGATATCATAAATTGTCATCAGAATACAAATAAAAAATATTAGTTATTAAATGTATCACGTCTCTTGTTCAATAATTTTGTTGGCCTACACTGACACTTCAAGTGCCCGAAGATCGGCTAGGGGCCTAGTCTCGCTCAGCCAGCAGACAACCCGGAGGGTCTGGCCCCAAACGAAGTATTTTCGTAATCACATCCGGGTACCCGCGACCTGATCCTGGACATGCATACCCGGATGTAAATTTATGCAGAGCTATGCGTTAAGTCAGAGCATCGATTCAGCTCCTATATTTTGTCGCAGGAACGGTGATAAAAATACAGAAAATTATTAAAATCTAAATAATATGTGTCATAAAGCTCGATAAGACTAATTTGAGGGATTGTTAATGCGGTACGCTAAGAAATCTTACGGCGCGTTTAATCGACGTCTGTGCGTGAGCGCCACCTGTGGTGAGATGTTGGAACCCTTAGCATAACCAAAATGGATGCGTCTGGGGCCAGACTCTGTATGATCCAAGCGTAGGACATTGAAATTAATAGACCCCTAGTAATCTTAGATCATGATGATTTATAAGCTCTTCCTCGTCTTGGAGTTATTGCGGCACTACCAAGGTTTGAGCATAGTCGTAGAAGTAGGCCTATAGTCATAGAAGTAGGCCTAGGGCCGAGTGATCGTGACGGGCGTAGCGTTCTAGGCTATACGTCTTTGTCGCCCGGCTTTGTCACACTTAAAGGGGAACTGACCTGATATTATTGTCGAACTATATAGCCAGCTACCCCACCAATATGTTGATAAAATAGAGGAGATTAATGATTTTTGTCTTTCCCCATAGGCACAACAAACATTACAAAGGATGCGGTTACAAAGCATGCTAGTTCTAGGGCACATCAGTATGCACAGATGTTGGAAGGAGAGGAAGCTGATACAAATCCAACAGCTAGCACCAGTCAGTCAAGTACAAGCTCGAAATCCAATGAAGGTGGCCCTCCCAAGCCAAAGCAGCGCCGCGTTGATGATCTCATGCGTTAACAAGCAAGGGATTGTTACAGGAAGTTACTCTTGACTGCATACATGCTGGCGGTAGACGGCCTTCCTTTGAAAGGTATGTTTTACCATGGAGATTGGATGTATTATTAAGATGGTACAAAAATGTTATGTTCACTCTATGTCTATTTTATTCGGGTCATTATTAAAAATTTTGATGATTAAACTCTCTTTTTATTCATTTCAGCTTTCAAAACACTTGTCAGAGTACAGAGAGCAAATGGGGTAAGGTTGTTAAAGGGGATTCAGGATGGAAAGAAGGCAAGAGAATTTGTGTCGTACATTGCAGATAGTCTTCGCAGGAAGATCTCTGGGCTTCTTCTGGCCAGCAGGGCATTCTCAACCCTCTCAGATGGCAGCCAGGCACGTAAGACGGGGTCGGAGAAGGAACTGGTTTATGTTCGACTGGTTCGTTTTGGGCAGCCCGTCTCTTATGCGGTGTCATTAGAAAACCTGGATACCTATGGGGACGCAACTGCAGAGAACATGAAGAAGGCTATAGATTCAACTTTCCTCAAGAAGCTGAAATTACCAGAAGAGAGGTAAGTGATTCTATGCCAAGGGATGGGACCATCGACAATAATGCCACATGTATGTATAGACCTGACCAGTTGATAAATTTGTTTTCACTTATTGTTTTCTCCTTTTCAGATACAGCAATATGATGGTTGGAGCAACTGCTGATGGAGCAAGTGTAAATTTCGGAAGAACCAGCGGTGTCCTCACCAAAATGAGACAAGAAAGACCTTGGCTAGTGTTGGTGCACTGTGCTCTCCACAAGGTGGAACTCTCCCTGGGCGACTCCTTGAAGAAAGATACCACCTTTAAGGACATGTTTGATTTCTTGACCTGTTTGTACTACTTGTTCAAACGAAGCGGAAAACTTAAAAGGTGTTTCAAGGCAACCTGCACAGCACTTAAAGTACAGCCTTTCATCTTTCCCAAGGTACATGGAACCCGATTTGTTGGACACACCCAGAGGGGCTTGGCCCATCTCCTACGAAATTGGGTTCCCTTTGTTAGACTGGGCCGTCACGCGGTACCGTGATTCGCGCTTTACCGTGACTTCCGTGGTGAAAAGAGGAAGTGGATCGAATGTGGCGCAACCGCACAACTGCTCGCCGAGCAGGGTGGGAATGGTGGTCGCGCTGCAGCGTGATATCACGGGGCAGTTGAAGTCAACGTTTTACAATGGTTTACTTGTGAAGATTACAACAACAATCGCGGCTAACCGAGGCCACCCGAGGATAAGAGACTTTAGCACGTCTAATTTCAAAAAAGCGTCAATCGTTTAAAAAAAGCGTCATTTTGAAATGACCTGTCCAAATGCAATCTCTATCATCTTATCTACATACCAGAACTGAATTTCAGGCTTTGCAGGCGTTTATGGCGTCGAAAATGGCATATAATGCAGGTAGGCATGGCAGGCCTGCCATTACGGTTGTCGAGGTAAATTTCGGTCGAAAATTGCCTGTAAAATATTTAAACGTGAGAATGACACAGTGAATTCTTGCTTGTTTATTGACAAAAATTGTATAAGTTTACGGTGAGAAGTTTCCGTCCCCTCCACGCAGGATTGTAGGTGTTTTCTGCCAAAACAAATATTGTATTTTGTACAGTCATTGCGCGGTTGGGCGCGACAAAGTCACGTGCACGTTTCCATCACGGTACCGCGTGACGGCCCAGTCTGTTTGTAGCGACTGTGGAAAGTATGAAGGCAAATGCAGAACATGAGAAGAAGCCAGTCAATGCTAAGCTGGCAGGTGTGCTCAGGCGCCTTCAAGATTTCCGCTTCCTTGCGCAGTGTAATTTCTTCAAGCATGTTCTAGACATCACTGCCAATCTGTCACTGAAGCTTGATAAGGCCAATTTGCTAGCATTTGAAGTGTGGCCCAGCATTGAGTTAGCAGTAAGTCGCATTGATGATCTGATGGAAGACCCCACAGAGGGTTTGCTGCAGGATGACCACCTCAAGTCTTCCAGTGTTGATTTCAAGTGTTCATCTGAGAGCCGTTCAGTTGAATGTGAATTACCAGGGGTAGGCTCTGGGGATGGTAAGGTTATTACAGTAGAAATGCAAAACATGAAGTACATGGATGGTGGTAGCGTTAATCAGATAGTAGTGGGATTGAAGAGAAACTTGAAGAAAATCAGCAATTGCTTGAATGACAGGTTTGAATCATTCAAGGACCCTGCATATCAACATATGCTGTGGGTTGATCCAGCGAACTGGAAGGAAAGTGCACAGGACGATGTTGATATGATAGAAAGCTTTGCTGATCTCTTCAAAGATTCTCTTCAAGCACAAGGGTTTGATAGGAGTAAAATAAAGAGGGAATGGAAGGACCTCCGAATAACAGCCAAGAATTTGCACAGCAAGTGTAACTGCCGTGAGCTCTGGAAGAATGTGTTCATCTACCGGTACAAGTCATTCCCCAACATTGCCATGCTGGTAGAAATCATTCTAAGCCTGAGCTCAACCACAGGAATGGTTGAAAGTAGTTTTAGCCACCTAAATGCCATGCTCTGTGACAGGCGTTTGAGGACAGGCCATGCTACCATGGAGAATCTACTTCTCATTAAGCTCAATAATGGTTCCTTGACTAAAGACGAGAAGAATGAGTTACTTGATGATGCTTTGGAGCACTACATGTCAAAGAGGCGTGTGTTGACCGTTGAAAGTGCAACTTCAGATCCTTTTTCATCAACCAGCTTGGATGACTGTTCAGTTGTCATTGATAGTGATGATGATGGTGATGATGGAGAAAGTGATGATCAGCATTCAGATTCGTCGGATTCGGATGTAGAGTCAGTCATGTCGGATAATGACATGTTTGATGACTCTGCATCCGAGTCGGACCTTGATGAGATTCTTCAGGAATTCGAAATAGAACCTTTTTCGGACATCCTGGATCCTGATCATTCCCACTTTGAAAATGAGGTGATGACAGATCATGATGTTGAGTTCTTAGGAGGTGACTAGACTTGTGTGTGTGTTCATTCACAATGACCTGATCAGGGCTGCTAGACTATACTCTATAGTTTATATATTTGAGACAGGTTAGGCACCCATATATAGTTGTGTGGGCATGTTCAGTACATGTGCTGCCAGGTATTGGCAGCCTGGTGGTGCAGGTGTTACACTTGTTGTAAAGTAAACAATCAGCATGCAGGTCATTTTGTCCTCAGTCTACCACCCGGTACTGTATTAGTATCTTATGATGTTGATCAGAGTTTAAGTGTTAATGGTTTTTCAGTTCAGAGCTGGGAAACATCTCTTTTAGTGTTATGATGACAGTTATGCTTTCTTTTTTAGTGACAATTTTTATTCAAAGTGTGCAATTTTTAGATTTGCATTGCAATGGAGATGGTAGATCTTATAATACCAGTCAGTAAATTTGAAAAATGACTGTAAAACCTGGCTCTCTCTGACCTCAACTCACATTCCCAATGAGTTTGGTTTTATCTAGTAGTCAGCTATACTGTTACTGTGTTAGTCACACAGTGTTTTGTTGGTCTTCCTTAAAATCCTCAGGTCCTGTCAACACAACCATAGAACTTGTTTCTTTGTCCTCATTGCAAAGAGCTGTGAGCAACAATCCTTGAACTCATTTGAACATTTGTTCATTCAAGGATGGGACTCTTTGGCCATGCTAGTAAGAAAATAGAAGAAAGTATAAAGTTTGAAATATATATTTTATTACTAAAACATATAGATGGGTCCACCCGCTGGAGTCAGGGTGCAATGCATTGCACTTGAATTAAAACATTGGCTCCAGTTCTCAGGCCCTCATGGTCCTGGGACCAAGATGCATATCATGTACGGGTAGTATGGAAATTAGTCATGAAAGTGGAGGTACCTGCTGGTGCTTTACCAGATTAATTCATCTTTTTATTTTTTTATGTGATTATCTTATGTTTACATTATTTGTATTATTCTTCTGATTACTGGCAATTCCAAATCTTTATTTTCATGTTTAAGTTAGTTTTAATCATCTGTCTCAGACAGTCTGAATAAAAGTTCTCTGTTGTTCAATCAATCAAAGTTACAAGACTTCTCATCTTCCTTCTTGACCCTATGTCTACTATGCATCTTTAATTTAGTTTCAGTTAGCCAATTAAAGATGCCTAGTCCTGTTTGTATGTAGGTGATGACTCATTGACTCCAGTCCACTGTCCTTGTTTCACTTTGACTAAGCTGCTGCTGACTAAACTTGTATGATGACGATCAAATTCACCTAGGAATTACATGTATTTCACTATTACTCCAAAGTAAGGCACCCCTCCCACTTCAAGACCCCACATTACAAGATGTGGTAATGTGGGCTCTTGTTCCAGACTTGGGACTGGCTACGCACTCTCCATGAATGTCCATATTTTGCCTTCAGGTTATAATTGGCCTTTTTAAAATTACAGATGATGAGGGCGTTTGTTCAAAACCGTCTTCTCCAAGTATGGAGTGAGATGAGATGGGTTGTAGGCCTATATGAAAAGGAAAACACAGAGTTTAGCTATAGAGACCTTTCACCAGAAAATAAGCAGCACACATTGGCATGCAGAAAGCAAGACGACATGAAAGCTGGTGGAGGAAAACTACTAAAAATCTGATTAGAATACTGTACAAACAATCAGGACATCCATGCAGAATGAGTAGGTGGGTTAGTGCTGGTGGATAGGGGGACTAGAATTTTGAAAGGTGAAGTGTGCATAGCTATAATGACAATCGGTGGTGAAAAGAACATAATACTAATTGTCACTCCCGTTGTTTTATGCCCACGGGAGTGATAGCGCCTGCAAGCTTCCCCCACCGGAGTGATACCGGTAGCGCCTGCAAGCCTCCCCCACGGGAGTGATACCGGTAGCGCCCGCAAGCTTCCCACGGGAGTGATAGCGCCCGCAAGCTTCCCCACGGGAGTGATTTTTTTCCCGCTCCCGCGCGGTACATTTACGGAAGTGATATATAGCTCCCGTACGATTTTTTCCTGACATTCACTGAATTAGGTAGCAGTATTCATAGTTTATGAGCTAAGGTAACAATGCAGGTTGTTGCATGGTTGCAACAAATAGTTTCCCACTAGCCCACCAGATGGCAGAGCTGTCTCACTTCCAAAATGTCAGCCTCCATGGTGTCAGTGAAACAGATTTTCTATGCATCAAATTCATGTAATTTGAAACCAATAGACGAATCCCAAATTAGCTTTCCTGCGCATATCCGGTATCGAAAACGAGGCTCTTGTTGCCAAACGATCCGACGGCGACCAAAGCAGAC
>NMRB01001784.1:88202-100881 GCA_002633025.1 Notospermus geniculatus | reverse complement strand
TGATGTGATGCGTTAAATGTGTCATGCGCTCTTGCGCAAGAGTGTTGTATGTTGTGGAGAGCAATAAATATCAAAATACCAAGCATGATACGTATAACATGACCAATATCATCCTCTCAGACAATTAATGTTGCCCCATGGTTCTCAGACAATGAGGAACCCGCAGAACTACGCCACGACGTGGCGCTGTCAGTGTAAGACCCGGAAGTCCTATTTTCTAACAGTATTTCCATTTACTTCTTGCCCCAAAATAAACCACTCTCTTTGGTTCAATTTTGATTAAATTACACTGTCCTGTTTCATGTTCAATGTTCTCCATACATATACCCCGCCGTCAAAGCCAGCACCGATTCCGAAATTTTCTAAGTCCAGAAGAGATGTCGATTTTTACCCTGATAATAGGTATGATCGACGATTTGACAAGGGTAGTTATGAGAGTTGAACGCATATTACGTAGACACAGAAGAAGTGACCAGAACGTTTTCATGGTCTAGGCCTTTGCACAGACGATTGGTCATTTCTCGTAATATGCGTGCAACTCTCATAACTACCCCTGTCAAATCGTCGATCATACCAGGCCCAATTGTCAGGGTAAAAATTGACATCTCTTCTGGACTTAGAAAATTCTGGAATCGGTGCTGGCTTTGACGGCGGGGTATACGCGAGCCTACTGTATATCACTGCTTTGTTTCGTCAGAAATGCCACAGGATGCCAATACTGACAACGTCTTTTGGGCAAATTTCCATGGAAAATTGTGTAGAAAAATGTAGACATGCTTTGACGACGTGACGTCAACAGCGAGAAAAGTGACGTCAGTACGTCATTCGGGTCTTATACTGACTGCGCCATCTGCAGTCATGCGGGTTCGCCATTAATGTTGCCCCATGGCCCGCTTGACTAACGTAGTGTGTCAACGGCAACTATATGTTATGAAGCTTCTGATAGTAAGAACTGTCAGCCGTTATGCGCCAAAACTCGCCGTTTGGCGAGCGTGGCCTGTACCACACACCCTCGGACATTCAAACTGACATAGAATCGTAACCAGTAGACCGATTGATGTTCTCTTTGCATATATTTTAATGCGAGACTACCCCTCTCAAGACGCGACTTTGCTCTGTTTAAAGAAACTAGGGTAAAATTGCGTTTTAACGTTTGTCCAGGGGTCAAGATTGACTGACTCCAAATTGAAAACTACGAAGACACAACTAGCGCCAAAAGAAAGAGGAGAAAAAAGTAGCACAATTTTGTAAATTTTCAGACACGTAGGAGATATAGACATATATTCGAGATTCTAGATATTATCCTTCTGCATGTTCTTTGCCGGAAGTGTCCCAAGGCATCAAAGTTGTCATGCAAAAAGTAAATTCTTTAAAGCTGAACTTAATGAACAAAAACTGGAGATCCGAGCACTAAAAAAAGACCATCACGCCACGGCAGTGTTTTCCCTGGTTAGCCAATACGTGTCGGGCCGACGCGCAAAATTACACCGGCTGTAATCTCCGACACGGTATATAATTTACAAAGCATTGCCGCTACGCTTTAAGAAACACCCGACACGGAAAAAAAACCGCCGTCACGCAATGAAATCATCACCAACACACCAGACAAGCATTAAAATCTGTTATGATCGGGCGCTAATTTCGGTGCCAGTAGTCCTCTAATAAAAATTTTACCTAACTTCAGTCAAATGAAATGGCCAGGGCCATTGTGCTTACCTCTGTGACAGAGTATGAAGTGTGAGTAGCCTGGTGATACACTGAATGGTGAAGGATTAGTGCAGAAACATCGTAACATTTACTACCGATGAGATGGCCAAAGTGACTTTTTCAAGATGGCCGCCTGGCAGCCATGTTGAAATCCAATCGAACCAAAATTTGGCATATAAGTAGACGGTACCAAGACACACATTTAGGCACGGTTAAAGCATCCTAGCTCCCACTATTTTTATGAGGTGTGGGTCGAAGTCCATTTTTCAAGATGGCTTCCTGGCGGCCATGTTTGAAGTCCGATCGGGTTGAAATTTGGTGCATTCGTGCAGGGTGCCTAGATATATCTTCACACCAAATCACAACACTCTATGTCAAATAGCAATGAAATGTGCCACAAAACAGTGAATTTTGAACTTTGACCTCTGTGACCTTGAAAAGTAGGTCAAATCAAAAACCCGGGATTTATGTGANATAAACTGCTTCGACACCTGGCATGCCTGGGGTTATTTTCAGGAAGCCATCTTAGCTTTGCCAAAGTTGTTATGGCTTCATGAATATGTGCAGTGTTTTCCCTGGTTAGCCAATACGTGTCGGGCCGACGCGCAAAATTACACCGGCTGTAATCTCCGACACGGTATATAATTTACAAAGCATTGCCGCTACGCTTTAAGAAACACCCGACACGGAAAAAAAACCCGCCGTCACGCAATGAAATCAATTAAAATCTGTTATGATCGGGCGCTAATTTCGGTGCCAGTAGTCCTCTAATAAAAATTTTACCTAACTTAGTCAAAAAAGCATCATTTTGTGTTGCAATTTCATCATTTGCGCCGCTCCTCAGTACAATGACAGTTCCATCCTTCTGCTACAGCCGGCTTGACGATGTTTTGGCGGGAAGCCACGTGACCAGTGACTGGGACGGCCACCTTACCTTTATTCAAATATTATATGACCTGTTTGACCTTGCATCATCCAATGGGCGAGGGATACACCACGCTGGGATTCCCATGACATCATTGTGGCAACTATATTTGGCACACCATGTGCATGTTTTGCCTCCGTAAACCCAACTCACGCCCGACTCAGTCTCCGAGATCAGTGTGTGTACGGATGTCACGTGGTCAGTCTTCTGGCGCACTGCCAAGACACATGTAGCTATTTAAAGGGATGCTGGGCTGGTTAATTTGTGTGGCGAGTTTAAAATATTGAATTTCAGTTACTGGCATATCTTGGCTATAAATGACCACATCATTTTAACATTTTTTTTAGCTTCCCGTTGCCAAGTTTGATCAATCCTCAGGGCTTGATTCAGCTGTCATTAGGCCTACATCTTGTTTTGCCCCTGGCTTCCGTATAAATGACCCCAATGAATAAATATACTAGTATATAAATACGAAGGCTACAATTCCTACTAACAACGCTTATAATATTTTGCATGGCTTATAGTTGATAAATCCTGCGTGTTATTCAGTTTGCTGAATCAGCGAAAGAGCCAAGGTAAGTATGCCTGCTGCATGATAGGCAAAGCCGCTAATGACGGCTGGCTCTGGATAGCAATACTACTTCAGAAGCGGACAGAGATGATGCCCAACCCTGTCATCAGAAGAATTTTTCGTACGTACGTATACATCTGCCTCCTCTTATTCTTCTCAACGTCAAAAACTATATGGTTATCTGTCGCCCAATATCCGATCTCAAGTTGAGGATGAGCCGGCAGCCGTCATTAGCGGCAAATAGGCCTACTTACCGTGGCTCATTTGACGATAAAGCAAAAACAAAACACGCATGGAGCAAGCCTGCATAGTTAGCATTGGTCATCCCATAAGGGAAAAGAACAGGAACACTACAGGGGCCTACACAAACAACAGCATTATTAAGAATTTTCATTACAGAAACTTGGTTTGGCCCCCTCAGCCCTCTTTAAGTGTGATGCCCCCTTCTTATGGCCAACGAGGCTGTGGTGCCCAAAGATTTGCCCCTACCTTGCCTAAAATGGCAGTGACCCATTTTTTCAGTGAGGTGCTACGGCGCCGCATCTGCGTCTGATTAGCACTCCCGATCTGAAACCATGGTAACAACAGGTGCGTCACCGATAGGCCTACACAGGCCAAGTGCACAGCAATACACTCCACATGCACATTCACCGCGTGGCGTGATTGCGATGTCATGTCTGCTAAAAGGAGTTCGAATTCGGCTCAAAATGCCCTCGAAAAGTTTGGTTTTTTCAAAAAACAACGGCGAGATGAAGAAGGTAGGATTTGTTTTAAAACCTTAGAACTAGCATTCGGATTTGAACGTAGGCCTATGCCCGATAGGCCTAGTAGGCCTACTTTTTCTAAGTACCGTACCGGTACCGGTAGGCCTACCAACAGGCTGACTTGCAGGGCTTAGCCAGCCTAGGCAGGCGTGGTACCTTGTCTAGCCTAGGCTTGTATTTTCCACGCCGCTCTGACCTACTCTCCTATGGTTGAGTTGGCCTTTCGTGTGTTGAGCCATCACTCAGTCTGTACCATTGTATTGGAGAATAACGCTGACCACCTGCGATTACTCTCCGGGGTAGGGCCTATGGGATTATGAAATTATGTTTTTCCAAAATAGGCCTATCCTGCGGTCATCGATTCCCTTTATCTAGAGCCGTAGCGGTACCGAAGGGATATTTAGGAAAATGGAAGTTTGTAAGGGCCACGCCCATGGCGCCAACCACGTGGAGGAGAGGAAGCAACCAGCGTTGCAACGATGGCAGCTCTCTAATACAGTACATATTTATTATAGGCCTACATGTAAGGCCTAATTTCGAATCCATTTCGTCGCAAGTCCTTATTGAAATTCGTCACCCTCCTCCATCGGTCGACATTTTATTTCTAATAATAGTTGCGTACACTTTTCTCACAGAATCCTCCCATCCACGGGGTGAGTCATCGGAGGGAGAGGATGATGTTGTACCGGTGCATGAACCGGTAATTGACACATCAAATTCAAATCAGTCCGATATGTCTGATGATGAGTTGCGGCTCGTACATGTAGGCCTAGATGACGATGACGATGACGTCGATGGAGTTCTTCAAATAGATCCCGGCGCAGCCCCCTCAGCTGCAGCATCAGCCACTATCGCGACGAAGCAGCGGCAAAGTGGTTTTGACCGACAGTGGTTAAAAGACTTTCCTTGGGCGGAGCCCTTACCGGATGAGACCGGTAAGCAGCATGTTAGCTGTATCCAGCTGACCAAGGGCCGATTTCAGAAACGATCTGCCGTACTCGTTTAACCGTGGAGTACTTTTAAAATAAAATTCCACTGTTCATTGTTAATTTAGATGTCTGAGTAGGTTTCAATATTCTTTTCAACTGTAGGAATGTTCTGCAAGTTGTGCATTGCCCACAAAACGCACGCTAAGAATGGCGTGTGGACGAAAGTACCTTGTACCACCATTCGCAGATTCTCCCTAAAGAGGCACGAATCAAATCCAAATCATAAGAGGGCGAAGACCATCGAGGCCGAGAAGCGGGCAGTTGTCGCAACTGGCGGAACGGTTGAGCGAGCGTTCGAGGGCGTCGTGAAGATGGACCGTGTTGCTCTTATTGGGGCAATGAAATGCCTCTACTGGCTGGCCGTGCACGAAATACCACACACCACCAACTATGAGCCATTGGTTGAATTGGCAAAGGGCCTGGGATGTGATTATCTCAATAATTTATACAAGGTATGTGTTTTATCCAAGAGTGATTTGTTTAAAATGAGTTTTTAGCAAGGTATCTTGTGAATGAAATTAAAACAATTTTAAATGGATCGTAATTTTTAGGGAGAAAACGCTAAGTATATGTCACAGAGGACGATTGGGGAGCTCCTGGACGCAATGAGCCAGGTCCTACGGAGGCGTATTCTTCAAGCCGTTCGGGAGAGCCCAGCCTATTCGATCATGATTGATGAAACGACAGACATTGCTGTCCTGAAACAGTTGATCATTTTCGTGCGCTACCTGACGAAAGATACGGTATGTTACGTCCAACTCCCGTATAATATGTGCATAGTATCAGTTCTGTGTAGCTATCAACATTACTACAGTTTTGGCAGGAATTCGGCCGTACCGCCGACACGTGCGATCTGACGGGTTGTCGTCTGAGGTGAAACTGATTTTCCGTTTCATTTTTAGACAAAGAAACTGATCCGAAAAACCTCGTTTTTTGACATCAGGGATATCCCAAATGGGACTGCTGAGACAATAACAGACAAGTTAAAGGAAGTGTTAGAGGAGTCGGAGGTAGCCATCGTAAAGATGGCAGGATTTGGTTCCGATGGTGCGAGTGTCATGGTTGGAAAGAGAAATGGGGTGAGTAATGACATGAACTGAATGATATGAAGCATACTCGCAAGCAAGCACACTACCTTGAATAATTGCATTGATAAGGGCTTCCTTTTAATCAGGTTGCGACGAAACTACGGAATGATGCGAAGACACTCGTTAATGTCCATTGCGTTGCCCACCGCTTAGCTCTGGCAGCTGGGCAAGCAGCTGGTGGGTTAACCTACGTGGTCAAATATAAGGACATCATTCAACAACTGTACCAATTTTATGAAAATTCCGCGGTGAGGATGGCCGGACTAGCTGCGATTGAGGTTTGTTATTGTTTAAACCACGTTGGTTAAAACCGGTAATTCCCGTTTCTCTCTCCATACCCTGGTAAGTTATAAATAAAGTGTAAATGTTTCCTTCTTTTCAGACTATTTTTAATGCACCATTGCTTAAGCTAAAGCAAGCCAAAGATGTTCGGTGGCTCTCGCATGAAAAGGCAGTGAAGGCCCTGAAGGACACAATGGTGGCAGTCATAATGTCCTTGGAACGAGAGGGGTCTGAGAGGAACGATGCCACAGCAGCAGGCCTCGCCACATTCGTAAAGACATACAAATTCTTAGCGACCACTTCCATGCTGTGTGACGTCCTGCCATGCCTGACTACCTTGTCAAAGATATTTCAGGTAATACCGAATGTTGTGTTCTAAAATTTTAATGGACAAAATATTCCTGTAAAACGGAGTACAATGAATTGTATTAAATTTCAGCGAACCGAAATTGATTTGACCACTGTCCAGGCACATGTCTCCAGCACCAGGAGCAGGATCGAAGAACTGAAGGAGAGAAAGGGAACAAACATGAGGAATCTTGAGGAATGGATTGATGAATTAGTGACAGCCAAAGTTGTGCGCCGGCGGGATGCCATTCCACCTGATGATGAAACCGCTGAGGCAAGAAGGGAACGGCTGCGAATTACAGAGATAGCTGATGATCCAGATGATTTTGAGAGAAAGGTAAACTTACTAAACGAAAAAATGATACTAATCTGATGGTATGACGGTGACGTCAATTTTACAGTAGTGGATACGCATGGTAATTGTAAAATACTATTTCAGATTTATCAGCCATTCCTCACGAACGTCATCACGAATTTGGACGAACGGTTCCCAGACGGCAAGGTGCTGTCAGCATTTGGGATTTTTAATCCAGCGGTCGTGGCGGCAGGTATTGATGATGAGGACCATGTGGACAATGTCGAGGTATAATGGCATTACGGATCAATNATAAAGTTCCTGTCAAATTCGACAGGAATCACAAAGCAAGCGATACCGGTAGGCCTACTAGCAGTGTCTGGCCTACAATTTATACAGAGACTGTGACGAAATCGCCATAAAGGCGGGAAAAATGTACTCTCGCCCTCCGACCGAGTCACGCCGGCCCGCAATCTGTGGGGACTCCACTTTAGAACGAAAATCAATAATTTATGCGTAATCCGTATTATGTATTCACGTCTCTTCGCGCCCTTCTTCCTGATTGGTCAATTAACTCCAGTGATGAACAGGGATGAATGGAATAGTAGCGTAACGCTGACCATATTTGGCACAGCTTCTGACGAGTGGTGTATTATTTGTTGATGCCGAAGTTATTGCCATTGTACCACATATTTTAACTGCGCGCAATCACTAAAAAACCCTGACCAACCTCATGCTCAAGTTCTGGTTTTTGTTCATGGAGTTCAGCTTTAAAGCTGAACTGCATGGACAAAAACACCACAGCGCCGCAGTATGGTAGTCTACAGAAGTGCGAACACCCTTCGAAGTCCCTCCAGAACATGATAGACTACCGGCCTATTTAGTGGCGCCACTGTATTCAATGTCAAGCTTTCAATCCAGACACATCAAGAGATAGCGTCCAAGTGACAGAGCCTGATAGACTTTGTACCGATCACTGGAACCCGAGTATGAGGTTGGTCAGGGTTCTTTAGTGCTTGTGCCCTGTTAAAATATATGGTACAATGGCAAAATCTTCGGCATCAACAAATAATACACCGCTCGTCTGACTTTCAGAAACTCCATTTAGTATCATTGCAAACATGTTGCATATAAATCTTATTTTATTTCGTTTGCCATAGTTTCGTGATTTCAATATATTTTCACAGAAACGTAATGTATTTGATCTGAGCAACATTACAATACATACCTGACTGACGTGATGTGTATGTTTTTGTAGAAAGAATATTACAACAATTATGGCCAAAGAAATAAAATAAGAATTGTCCTCAAGGTGTATGTAATGATATCTGATGACGTTGATGAACATCAAATGAGTATTGTATTATTTTTGAATGCATAAATATTTTCAACTGGTGCTTGGATAATACCATAAATTTCAACAAGAAGTGAATACTATAGAATGGTGACCGACTTTACGCTCTGGTTCGGAAAGAACCCAATGCCTTCGACCTGCAGACGTAATTGGTCGCCATCTCTTGATGTCACTCCACTGACCGACTCAGGGTGAATACAGTGGCGCCACCAAATAGGCTGGTAGTCCATCATGTTCTGGAGGGACTTTGAAAGTGCCTTATGGTCGTTTGCATTTCTCTTCACCTGCACCGTGGCGTGGTGGTCTTTTTTTCAAAGTTGGAATCTCCTGTTTTTGTTCCGGCAGTTCAGCTTTAAAATGACGAAATGCACCGGGTTATTCATGTACTTCATGACGTCATCAGTTTTGTGGTCACGTGCATCTTGCAAGACGCACGTGATAATCTTGGACGAAAATTTTCAGACCTTGGACCGTATTTTATAAATCTTGCACCGTAATTTTAATTCTTGTAGTATGATTTTTATGTCTTGGACTATATTTTATAAATCTTGCAATGTATTTTTTCAATTTCGTAAACCTTTTTTTAATCTTGCAGTGATTTTTACATTCTTGGACGATACGTTTTACGTCTTGGAGGAAATTTTACAATTCTTGGTTTTTAAAAATTAAGTACTGAAAATTAAATTCTTGGACAAAAAGTTTTCAAAACTTGAAAAAATGAAATGGTCCATGGACCATGTGCTCACTGGGTTGGACATCATAGTCTAATGACAGAGGGAGGTACATACCAGTTATGAGGAATCTGGGTCAAGTCATTCCCAGGTAGGACTTTGATGATTTTTGGGTTATGCCACCTGGCGGCCATATTGGATGTCCGATCGAACTGGAACTTCACATGCACATAAAGGTCATCTGCAGGGGGCCACATAGCACATTGGAGTGCTTTGGGTCAAGTCATTCCTGAGTTACAGCACTTTGATTATTTTCGGGTTACGCCACCTGGCGGCCATATTGGATGTCCGATCGGGCCGAAACTTCACATGGACATAAAGGTCATCTGCAGGGGGCCACATAGCACATTGGAGCGCTTTGGGTTAAGGCGTTCCTGAGTTACAGCACTTTGATGATTTTCGGGTTACGCCACCTGGCGGCCATATTGGATGTCCGATCGGGCCGAAACTTCACATGGACATAAAGGTCATCTGCAGGGGGCCACATAGCAAATTGGAGCGCTTTGGGTTAAGGCGTTCCTGAGTTACAGCACTTTGATGATTTTTGGGTTACGCCACCTGGTGGCCATGTTTGAAGTCAAATCAGGCCGAAATTTGACATGCATGTAAAGGTCATCTAGATGGAGGTAAATATCAAATTTGAGCACTCTGCGTCAAGCCGTTCCTGAGTAATAGCACTTACTTGATTTTCAGGTTACGCCACCTGGCGGCCATATTGGATGTCCAATCGGGCCGAAACTTGGTATTTTTTAAGGTACCCCTCCAATGCATGTTTATGCAAGATATGAAGTTGCTCGGTGAAATAATGACAAACTGTGGCAGGTTCGTCACTTTTGTCGAACTTTGACCTCTGTGACCTTGAAAAGTAGGTCAAATCAAAAACCCGTTATATATGTTATGTATCCTTATTAGCTACACCTATGATAAAAATTTGGAGATGATCTAGTCATTAGTTCAGGAGTTATTGCACTTTTTGTGTTTTTGGTTTCCGCCACCTGGTGGCCAAACTGAGAGTCGAATTGGACCGAAACTTGGTGTCGTGGGTCATCTGACCTAGGGGTATATATATACCAAGTTTCAGATCAATAGCTCCAGCGGTTACGAAACGTGCCCTGCTAACGGACCACGACGGACGACGGCCGACGACGACGGACGACGGACGCTGCACCATCGTAATAGCTCACCCCAGTGAGCTAAAAATCAGTGTTGAATAAATTCCGCTGTAGCCTGGTTCCCTGGCCACCGTCGAGATCGCGCTGCGTAGACGGAGTCTACGCAGCGCCATCTCGACGGTGGCCAGGGAACCAGGCTAATTCCGCTGCGGCATTCCATACCGACCCGTTTGCATGAAAGCATAGGGCCTACTAGGCCCAGTTTCATACTAAGTTGCGTACTGAACTCCAAACATTTATATACTATCTGTTGCCTTACGATGATTTTGAGCCTGCAAGCATCTATGTAAATACATGGAAAAAGACTGGGCTTCACGCACAACCACAATCATGCATTCCAAGCGCCAATGACGTCACGGCTTTAGAGTAAAATTGGGAATAGGTATGCGGTTTAACGATGGTGATAAAAATATGCCAGAGGTGGCTTATTTCATCTTCCTAAAAATGTTGCATAGTCACGCAGTGTCTTGAAATGTGGAACTCGAATTAAAATAAGGCATGCACCAATTAATATACGGTACAGGAAATTTAATTGGCTTTCTTCGTGCCTTCAAGTCATTGAGCCATCGAGTCGTCGAGTCATCGAGTCAAGTACAACAAGCCACTCCAGAATGAGTGGCTTTGCGACAGTTTTGGTTGCAATTTTGGGGACCTAGGCACGTTTTTGTAAAACATGAGAAATTCATGTTACACAATGTACACTTTTCAAATTAATCCGGGCGCAAAAGGGCACGTACAAGAGTTGTGAATCTCAACGTTTACAAAGAAATAGACAAATAATGAATACTCCTTGACAACAAATGCAAGGTGGCTTTGTCAGCACATGACGGCGCACTTACCTTGAACACACGTTGTCCTCGCTGTACGCAAATGGAATGTCGTTTGAATAAAGCGGTCGACTTGATGGCGTCCTATTTAAATGTATTCTCAAGTTTCAGGAAACAACCAAGGAGCATGGTTTAATGACATGATTCCCATCACATGACGCTTCCGTTTCCCCACTCATGAACGGAATCGGCGATGAAAAACATTATTGAGTACCCAATTGCTGTTTGGATAATGATAATCCAGAGAAGTTAATGTTCTTGTTGGAGGAAAAGACAATCAGGGGAGTGGGAGGTACGCTTGTGTGCTTGGTTTCTTTCATCTCAAAAGAATGTTTAATCTGACGTATTAATGCCAAGATCGTAGATTGGTTTTTCCAACATATCAGCTAGGGAGCATCCAATAAGTACGTACGCACTGAGCGGTAGGGGGTCTATGAAAAAGCGTACACTATGCGTACGTGTGTGGGTACAAATTCTTGATTTAATGTGGATATAAAATCGGAATTAATGTGGACATTAAATATGAATTGTGTCCACTCCGGCCTGCGATACCCGTACGGGCGGGGAGCCAATGCGTACAAGTCCCATACAGGGGGAGAGGGTCTAGAAATCGGCGATTTAGTGCGTACGTACTTTTAAAGCGAATCAAAAGCGAAAAAAATTGATTTAGAATCGAATTTGAAAGGGGATGAATTTTCGGGAAAAATGTAAACAAACTTCGCCAGAATGTCAACAAAAGAAATTTTCGTGCATTCTGATTGGCTGAATTTTGTGTTTACAAACACCAGCCAAATGTAAACAAAATCCGCTTTTGATTCGCTTTAAATGGATGTGTCACCACCAAGTTCCCCATCGCCAGAGTATACATGTAGATACAATTACAGAGTCTTCATATGAAATATGAGTACGACTTTCTGACCTGTACACACATTCTTATTGATAACTAGCAATTTTTCGGTTGTTAAACATACTTTAGGATTCAGGTAGATATGTGAAATAGGCCTAGAATATCCATGTCGGTTTATTCATTTTGCAAATTACGGTCGCAGCTGTTTCCCAAAATTCATCATTATATATTCCTTGCGGGTTAGGTTTCTGAAGTTACGAATTTTAAGTTGAGGCGAAATTGGTGCGAACAGATCTGATAATTAAGACCGCCCCACCCCAATGGGGCGGTCTTCCTTGTTTTTACTGAATTTCTCTCGATCTCTCTCTCTCTCCATCCAATCTGTGGTTTCCGCACGTTATCTAATAAAATACGCCATGTATCGCTGCAAAACTTCGAGGGATTATAGGCATCAATATTACACAGAAGCCTAATGATTCTTGTTATCATCCGAGTAGAATAAATTGTGAAATTTTGACGATTTTTTCCGTTTATCGCATTATCGTGTTTGCCTGTCGGGCCAACCTCCATACAGACGGCGGCTGAACAAAACGCCTGGAGAACTAGCCACTCTCCAATGCCGAGGTCAGACAGTATCGCCGCACAAGTGCAGTATCACAAAACGAGTACGCCGTACCTCCTGGGCTGGTGGGATTGGAGAGTGGCGTAGCGAGCATGCGCATTAGTGCCCATACATGCCATACTGTCAATACGCAAACCGGCGAGTTAGTTTTGTACCG
>NMRB01001784.1:29180-56163 GCA_002633025.1 Notospermus geniculatus | reverse complement strand
AGGTATTTACAACAGCAACTTCCAGCATCCAATGAATGAAAACCGAACAGATTGATCCAACTCAAAGAATCAAAATAATGATACAAGTCCGTATCAGATGTCACGACCTGACCTCACAAACTCACAGTGCAAACCAACAACTAAACTGACCCAGATCTGGGGAAAATGCAACATGTAAAACTCACCAAGATATACGATCCAAACTGAAGTAAAGTCCACCGAAAACTTTCCGACGGATCAACAAAAGACACGAAAGAAAACAACGTCACAACAACGTCATGAATGCCGGACCCCCAGCAAAGTCACATGGCACCTGGCCGCACTAGCGTGATGAATGATTGATTGAAAAACACGTGGAAAGTTCACAAGATCTATAATCCTCCGAAGTCTCGAAGAGTCTATATACACGAATGTTGAATCTTATCGACGTAACTTCTCGATATTGTCCAATAAAAGCAATTAAAACTGATAATTCCACTGAATTCTGACTTCTCATGAACTCAATTTCGCCGAAATCGTCGTGGCCGTCGCAACCGGCTGCGTAACTCCGCACTAGCCGGGGGATCCACCAACATCTTCGTCTTTGCGGCCATTCGCCACAACAACCATGGTGAAAGAACTTTTACCACGGTGAAAGGACTTTTTACTATAGTAAAATAGTTTACCATAATAGTCCGAATATCTCACCATGGTAAAATTATTTCACCATCGTTAAATTCTATTTTCACCATGGTATTTTATTTTCACCTTGGTGAAAAAAAGATCACCATGGTAAATATCAATTTTACCATGGTAAATAGCATTTCACCATGGTAAATAGCATTTCACCATGGTAAAACGCGATGCAATTTTCATAAGGGCAAGCCCAGTTAGCGGTAGCAGCGACGTGCGGCGATTCACGGAAGTAACGGAATATGCTGTGACGTGACGTCGTGTTTCACGGCATTGTGTTTCTTAATGAGCTGCAGCAATCAGACCTTGTCAGCTGCACTAAGGGACACACTCCGCGTGAGCTACTGCGAAACTAATGTATTAGGCCAGTCCTGCAGATGCCACGATCTATAAATACGCACAGTACGCCTGCATGGTCTATATTCCTGTCCGTATTGAAGTACAGCTGACTGCGGACAGGATTTTGCAGTAGCTCACGCGGAGTGTGTTCCTTATGTTTGAAACATTTCGTTCAGATGAATGTTGCCACCCAAACTCCTCACAGCGCCACCTACCTCCATTCTTCCGATATAGTGACACTGCACCCAATGTCATCGATTCCCAACAAAACACACCGAAATAAGGACTTTCTGCGCATGTCAACGACTGAATCGACATCTGTTAGCCCTCTTAGATTAGAAACTTCTATAATAACAGATAAAAAAGCAAATGTTTGATCGAGTCAGTTTTCCCCATGCATTACCGTTAGTCCAAGAGCCAGGGGCCATTTATTTACCGGAAATGACCAGTTGTCTGATGGGTATTTCTGGAAAGGGTCTACCTTGGGACATTCGAAAATGGGGTGCTGGAAGTTGGGCAGTGGTGGGTGTGGATTTTTTTAACCCTTTTTGGTCGAAAACTGGTGTTCTGCATTTCTCGAAAATATTGGGGTAGGGGAAATTGAAATGACTGTAGCTCCTCTCATGTTTAGTCTATGATAAAGAACTATACACCAAAATGTTCCTCTTGATCCATAGATTTATTTGATAGATAATAAATGCAATTATTCTGCCAAGGGTGGTGACCAGAGGTCAAAAGGTCAAGGACGCCGCCCAAAAACTGGGATTTGGGGCTTGAGCAACATTTCTACCAATTCAAACACCAAAATCAGTCGAAAATCTATCAGATACACATGGAATGTAGGGATTAGATATCTAGCTCCTCTCATGTTTAGATTAGATATCTAGGCAGTTTTTAAAACCAATTTGGTGTCCATCACACTGATACTTCATGTATAATTAGGTCTTGTATGAGGCCCTTCTTTTGAGATTCACTTATTAGACCAATAAAACTAGACCAAATTTGAGGTGAACCTACACAAAATTGCAATAGAAGGTTTCTTTGCTTCAGACAGTTTATTGGGTGGTACTAATCACCATATAAAAAGTCCCCACTTTTCCGAGCACGGGAAAGTGGTTAATTTGCATAAATTCAATATGGCCGCCACCCAAAATTTTAATGTACAGGAAAATTCTTAACGGTTGATTTTGGACGCTATAAATGTATAATAGGCAGATAGGGATATGGGGTCAAAGTACAAAATAAGCGCATTGCTGATTGGATATGACGTCAACATGACATAGTATGATGTCATTTTAAAGTCAATGCCCATAAATCTTGCATATAACTCAGAAAAATCAAGAGAGTCGTGTAAGTACTAACTGGATGGGCGAAATGTTATAATGCACATGTGGAACACCCCAGGAGAGTAGCAGCACTTCAATATCCAATTGCATGACGTAGGAATGACGTAATTCTACAATCCAATCTAACTTCTTATGCATAATCTTAGTGATATGTTGCTATAAAAACTCCAACATTTTGAACTTGAACAAAACAAATTATGAATGACATAACATCGCAGAGAGAACCTCATTTGATTGAGTGGTGAAGCACTTGGATTGTCTTAGATTGTCTTGGATTGTCTTGGATTGTTCCGGGTCAGTGAAGCCTTTGTCACAAGAACTCTCACCCGTCTAGTACCTCACTTTGCCTTGGTTTTCTCAGTGCCATGGTTTTGTTGTGACTGTTGAACGAACTGTTGTTCAACTGTCTATTGCGACAGTCCAAGCGAAACAGTTGAGCTCGGACTTTACCATGCAAATTAAGCCCAACCCAGGCAGGGATTACTATCCATTTATCGCAGACAACTGTTGCGGGTTCGAATCCACTTAGCCAGCATGTTTAATGCTGCCCATTCTTGGTATCGCGTGACTTGGAGTAATTTAGTAATGAGTTGTAGGAAGCCGTATTAACGTTACCGCTATAATTGCGACTATTGGCTATTATGGTGTGCCTGGTGTCGCATTTCACGTGGACAGTCAGGTGTCGCGGACTGTTAGAAATAAGCAACAACTCTATTAAAAATAATGTGCGATACCATAGGATATACCATAGATAATACCATAGACAATTACCATAGATTTTCTACTGTACTTGTCTATGGTGTTTTGTAACAGTCTATGGTACTTTTCCCTATGGTACCAATAAGATACCATAAGAACTTTATGGTTCATCAATTTCTGTGGTAATCTTTTTATGATATAATAAGGTTGTGTTATTCTATGGTTTATTCCCTTTCTATGGTGTTCTGCTGTATGGTATTCCACCATAAAACCACAGAGGGTACCAGGTAAACTGCTTGAAAACAGTAAAAATTGTCAAGACTCAGATACTGACTATGAAGAGACTTCTCCGAAAGTGTATGTTTTCTGTTTTGTCAGATATTTGGTTTTACCATAAAAAAACTTTTAGTATGATATTCTCACTCATAATTGCAGACCAACTGCAACCAACATCAGAAATGATTAGTGTTTATAGTAAGCAAGAATCTTATACATTAATAAATCAGAACATTTATCTCCTCGTTTTTTTTTCAATGGGAAAAACTTTTTTCCCATTTTCATCCCTTGTACCATAGGAATACCATAGAACCATAGGAAACCACAGTACCATAAATTAATACCATAGAACCATAAAACTCTATGGTACCATAAACTAATACCATAGAACCATAACATACCATAGTACCATAAACGGGAACCATAAGTACCATAAATTAATACCATAGTACCATAAATTAATACCATAGTACCGTAAAATACCATGGGTACAATAGCAATATACCATACAATACCATAAATACCATAGGGTACCATAAGATACCACAGGATACCATAAGGTACCATAGCTATTTTTTTAATAGGGAAGCTCCTATTCGTCTAATCCCAACTTCTTCCACAACACATTTTAGCTACAGTTTCGCTTTAGATTAGCCGAGGTGTAACTTAAGCCTGAAGTCTAAGTTCTTTCATGATTTTATGGTGCAGGCTTTTGTCTGCGATACACACACACACACACACGATATCTTGCAATGGCACGTGACGCCTGCCACAATCTGTTGATTGCTGAGACTGGATTGTTGCGAATAAATGATGGAGCAATCACATGTTCAGTTTAGACCAGAATCCACAAAGCATTGTCCTTGGTAAACCTGTACCCTTTTGTTTAATTTCTCCTCAACAACCCGTCCTGGGCATTCCACCATGTCCATTCCCTCACGCTCTTCGATCGTTAGTCAAGAAACTCCATGTTTCCACCTCGGAAGTTCACTGTCAGATGAGCGGAACAGCCTTAATCCATAACTTAAACCTACTCCTTGGGTGGTTTAAACTGTTCAAGAGCTTAAGCCCGACTTCTGGATCAGCTATGATTGGTACAAAATTTAAGCTCGAGGGCAAGTTGGACTTAGCCGATTTGGGGCTAATCTGAGGTTGGTGCATACGGGCTCAAAAGGTGTAGTTGTAGGAAATACGGACTGGAATGTTCAGGTGACTGCGGTGAATGCTGGGGACTGTCAGAATTCCCCCTCCACTGAGGAGTTAGAAAAATCAGATTTCTCTGTTATTGGTGATGAAATTTTGGCTTGATTCATCAACATGCTCTCCTCGACAATGTTTGCAAGCTCTCAATTTACTGTCATTTTTACAAGGTCAGCCTATGTTTGATATTTCCTATTTTGAGCAATACCAGACTATGCCAATTTTGAAGAATAACTTATGACGTACTGCTATGTTGGAGGAGCTAAGACAATCCAAGAGCTTCACCACTCAATCAAATGAGGTTCTCTCTGCGATGTTATGTCATTCATAATTTGTTTTGTTCAAGCTCAAAATTTTGAAGTTTTTATAGCAACATATCACTAAGATTATGCATGAGAAGTTAGATTGGATTGTTGAATTACGTCATTCCTACGTCATGCAATTGGATATTGAAGTGCTGCTACTCTCCAGGGCCCGTATGCATAAAGGTGGATTAGGGGAGGTATAGCTTATTCCAGGTATAACTTCACGGTTGTACCACCGTCGGTATGCATAACGGTGGTTTAAGCAAAACTGTGGTATAACGCTATTCATGGAATAGGCGGCCGAATGCATAAAGATGAATAGCTTATTCTGTGATGTTAATATGCCGGATTTGCTGGTGTAACCTGAACCTACCAAGGGGTATGTTTAAGGAGTAGAGTAAGGCAAAATGAAGCACTGTGCATCATCAAATTGTATTCTGTTGAAGGGCTGCTGACTCCAAATGACTGAAATAATTGCAACCATTGGCGTGGTTGTTCAAAACTGCTATAACCCTAACGTGGCGATGATTTTGGATTAGTGCTTGAAGGAGATAACGCCAAGAAGACCTAACGCCATGATAGAGATAATGGGACTTTCGAAAAACCGAGCCCTGATAAGGATCACCAACATGACATGCATTGTATTTTATGAAACCAGTCTGATTGCGAGAAAAGACTCCAATACCATGGAATAACATTAAACCGTGGAATAAGCTGTTTTCTCTGTCAGCCTCTTTGGGAGCACGTGTTGACTGTTTGGGAGGTATAACTCTATTGTGACTTAATTTGCATAAAGGGCCCAAATCATCTAATAATAGATTTCCTGCAGGCTTTGCCCACAAATACCGTGGAATAACACTACACTGTCGAATAAGCTTAAACTTAGATTAGTTATACACAGAATTGTTATACTTTGTTTTATGCATACCGAATTTTCTAAACCAGGGAGAGAAGAATAACAATTCTCAGAATAGGCTAAACCAGGGTATAGTTACCACCTCCTTTATGCATACGGGCCCTGGGGTGTTCCACATGTGCATTATAACATTTTGCCCATCCAGTACCTACACGACTCTCTTGATTTTTCTGAGTTAAATGCAAGATTTATTGGCGTTGACTTTAAAATGACGTCATATGTAATGTTGACGTCATATCCAACCGACGATGGCCTTATTTTGTACTTTGACCCCATATTCCTATCTGCCTATAATACATTTATAGGGTCCAAAATTAACCGTTACAATTTTCCTGAACATTGAAATTTTGGGTGGCGGCCATATTGAATTTATGCAAATTAACCACTTTCCCGGGCCCGGAAAAGTGGGTACTTTTTATATGGTGATAAGTACCACCCAATAAACTGTCTGAAGCAAAGAAACCTTCTATTGCAATTTTGTGTAGGTTCACCTCAAATTTTTAATGGTCTAGTTTTATTGGTCTAATAAGTGAATCTCAAAAGAAGGGCCTCATACAAGACCTAATTATACATGGAGTATCGGTGTGATGGACACCAAATTGGTTTTAAAAACTGCCTAGATATCTAATCCCTACATTCCATGTGTATCTGATAGATTTTCGACTGATTTTGGTGATTGAATTGGTAGAAATTTTGCTCAAGCCCCAAATCCCAGTTTCTGGGCGGCGTCCTTGACCTTTTGACCTCTGGTCACCACCCTTGGCAGAATACTTGCATTTATTATCTATCAAATAAATCTATGGATCAAGAGGAACATTTTGGTGTATAGTTCTTTATCATAGACTAAACATGAGAGGAGCTACAGTCATTTCAATTTCCCCTACCCCAATATTTTCGAGAAATGCAAAACACCAGTTTTCGACCAAAAAGGGTTTAAAAAATCCACACCCACCACTGCCCAACTTCCAGCACCCCATTTTCGAATGTCCCAAGGTATGCCCTTTCCAGAAATACCCATCAGACAACTGGTCATTTCCGGTAAATAAATGGTCCCTGGCTCTTGGACAACGTGTACACATTACCAACAATCAGTCCACAAGCACAGCCACTGCAAAATCAGCGGCGCTACCGTCTCTCGTACACCCAGCCAATCAGGGAGTCACAATATTCAAGCACTTCCAACCCGCCCCTCACCAAGTCAGCACATGCTTATGTGTATCCAAAACTTTCAACCCCCTATGTAAAGCGTAAACGTTTCTCCAAATCACTTGAATTTTTGCCCAGTTATTGCTCAGGTGCTACTCTTTATTATCAGAACTGGCAACGAAAATCGATCGGTAACTTTTCGTTTAATGCGCCATTTAGTATGAAAGATTCATGTCATTGAAATTACCCTGAAATGTCACTGAAATTATCGCAATACACTAGCGATGTACATGATTTTCAGTTTTTCTACTGATGTAAATACAAAACTTTTATACAAATTGCTAGTTTTGGGGTTTATTTAAGAGCTTAGACTTGTTGAAACCACATGGTGATGTGGCAAATTGCTTTCAACTAACCACATAAAAGTTAGCGTATGCACCTAGTGCATTTACTGTACATAGGTGGAGGGTGGCATGGTGCAGTCTGCGTGGAGCATGAATGGACTGATTCTTGGTAGTGAAAAATGTAAAGACGCATACAACTCGATTAAATGTCTAAATTTGTGCTTATTCGGGCCTTAGAAACTTACCTGCATCATCTGTTCGTCTAGATGTCTTTCGAATATAATATCCATGTAGATTGTTCAAGATAATACCTCCTTTTTGATTCACCACCTTGCCAAATCTTAGCCGAAGCTAGGGTACGCATGGTGTTTACAATAAACTGGAAACACACGTGCTCCGAGAGGTACACCTTCCCATTGGTTCACAGATTCAGTGGCAGGATTCAGACGCAACACCGAGCCAAATCACTGCCTTTCTCTTGAAATACTTCCAAGAATAATATTTCATTCTAGCTAGGTCTTTTGCTCTTTTCTACAACCATTTGGCTTTTTGTTTTACGTCTAGCTAAATACTGTTGTCAATATTTTAGTATAAATTGGGCGAATAAATGTTTTCACAAGATTCTTGTGAAACCAGACCAGTATTGGTTCCAGAGTCATTAGTGGAGTTATCATAAAAGGCGGAAAGGAACTAACGGCGATTGGAACGAGATTGGTTGCCGCCTTTGAAAAAATTTTGACAATGGTCGAACATGACATATCCGGTGGCCCCAAAAAATGACCCCCCCCCCCCAAGGATTTTCCAATAAATTTAACACTACGCAAGCTGCACTCTTGATATTTTAGACATGCAAATGTATGGATATTACCAATCTGTTGTAAAAAAATCAGCCCTAAATATCAAACAGTTTTAACATGACGAAGGAATCAAAATTACGAGTCAAAAAATTTTATGCCGGATTGAAACAAATGTCGGGAGACGCAAAACGTAACACATTGAAATTAAACACAGTGTATTTCATTGACCACAAAATGGCATTTTCTGAAATTTTACCTGCATAAAGAAGGGGATCTTCTCTGTTTCTTGAACAAGTTTCAATTTTGTACTTTAAAGTGTGCTAGAGCAGAAAAGGTATCAGGTACCGAAAACTCCAATTCCCACACCCGTAGGTACAGTGACAGTGCAATTTTTGGTACCAGATACTATTTTCGCTGTAGTAAACTAGCTGTTCATGGTATGAACGTGAAGTTTCTACCATGGACGCAGAAAGTCCTGTAGATAATGCGAGTTAAATTGTAGAAAATTCGGTCGGATGGTATGAAAGATATGAACTGTTAGTTCGATGTGATCCCCGCATGACATTTATTTCACTGCGGCATCAAATGTTTGGACAAAAAAATTTGGATTTTTTCGTCGTGTCAAAACCGTTCAATATTTAGTGCTGAAACCTTTACAATAGATAATATCCGTATATTTGCATGTCTAAAATATCAAGGGCCCAGCTTTTATAGTATTGAAATTATTGAAAAATCCTTAGGGGGGGGTCATTTTGGGGGCCTCCCGATATAAACCTTCTGATTAGTTAATGGCTTGAAATGTTATGCGATGTTCTGAACATTTGTTGGCAAGATGAAACATGCAGCTAAAACTTTTGAACATCATCATACATGGATGGTCTTCAAGTTTGGGAAAACGGTCTACACGTTATCAGAATGCACGCATCGGCAAATCATTGGGGAGGAATTCGATGAATTCTATCGTCCTATAAGCGAATGAAGCTGTGACAGGAGAGTATTTCTCTTGCATCCTGTCTGAACTTTTTTATGGGTAGAATATAGAAATACGTGTTAAATGCATTAAAGCAATAGGCAACATTTTCTGTAATGGTCACGCTGAACCTCTGTAAGTCGACGATAGTTGGGATGACCCGATCAGTGTAGTTAGTGACGAATATACTCCACATCAGTAAACGAAATTCATTTGGCAGCCTCAGTATTAAAAATGTAAAGGAAACAATTAATAACATGAAAATCATTTGATTGTTCACTGCATTTTTACACACACTCGTTATATTCCTTCTGCTAATGTCTCTGTATTTTAAAATAACAATGATCCCTATATTACAAAAAAATATACATAATAATGGAATATATGTTCTGATTGTGGTGTGAATATTATTGTGAATACGGAATAGGTTACCAGGGAAATGATATGGACAAATCCAACCTTTCACACTGTCTTGTTTCTCGAGAAATGAATATAAGGGTAACATGATGATTGCCGGAATAACGAACAAGCTGGTTACAATACGTCTGGCCTTCTGCACTGTGCACCATGCTTTTGCTTTAAATGGATACATCAGTGCGAAGAGGCGTTCCATTGGCATCGACTGCAGGATAAGTGAGCACACAGTTGCTGTGTAGTATCCCCAGAAAAGATAGTGTATGCATATCCATTTAACTCCGACGATATTTTTTAGATCTGCTTTTATTACAGCAATAATAGTCCTCTGTAGTACCAACATAACGAGAAACAAAGAGTCCGCAACTGCCATTCCTTTCATATAAACTGCTGAAGATTGATGCTTGTAGCTTGGAAGGCATAATATTCGATAGGAAACAATATTTCCCGCGATACCAATAACGACTAATAACGGCTGGAAATAAATTTCAATAGCAACGCTTATTGTGACAAGTATTCCTGCCCAATAACTTGACTCCTGTACATGTAGAGTGTTTATATGTTCACTCCTACCAACATGTAGAGTGTTTATTTGTTCACTCCTACCAACAATGGGCGTATTGAGTTCGTAGGAACGAATGGACTGCCTCATGTCCTCTTGAATTACAAAATGACCTTTCACATGATGACACTGTTGGAACTGACAAATGCAGTCGTTGATTGAGACCTGTCCTTATCAAAGTTTTCAAAATAATGACAGCAAACCAATTTGCAACTGGAATTTGGCAGCTTTGACAGTGAGGTGTCCAACTGGCAGAGGTGGCCAGTGAAGGTAGTTGGACTGCGTAACAACTTTCAAGTGACGCAGAATGAAGATGTTAATGTATGAACAACAAATACGGAAGCGACAGCTGTCTGTGTTTTTCCCACTGCCGTTAAGGCCGGTTCAGAAGTGGCAACCTTGTCCTTTCAACCTGCAGCAACCAACGGCCTCTTTCAACCTACATGTGACGTTCAGACAGGGCGACCAACAGCAACCTCACAGACCGACAGGCTGAAAGAGGTAGAATGAAATTGCGAATATATTTTGGCGGGAAAGGATTAATTTAGGAGGCAAAAGTCAAAATAAAGTGATGGAGATGGATGACGAGTGTTTTACTGCTGCGATGGTAATCGCATTAGTTAAGAAGCGGCAGGAACAGAATAGGAAGAAGAGGAGGATGTGGAGGAAAGAGTGGATTGGGAGAAGAACTCAACCAGGAGCGTATCACATCTTCTTTCATGTCTTTGTTAACTTCGTCAGCCAATTTAGTGGATCGTCATGTGACGGCATACAAAATCACATGGTCTGAATCACTCTTCTGATTGGCCAGATGTCTTTCAACCAGCGACGTTCGTTCTTGGTCGCTGGTTGAAAGAGGTTGCCAGAGGAAAGTTGAAGCAGGTTTCTAGATGCGGTCAGACATGGCAACCTGAGGTTGCAGCTATCAAATTCAGGGTCTTTCAACCAGGTAGCTATAGGTTGAAAGCAAAAAGTCGCCCCGTCTGAACCTGCCTTGGTATCATCCAAAATAGAGCACAGAAAACACACAAACACAAAATGACAGTACAAGTCGTCTCCAATATTCGCAAATTTTCGACCACAACCGGGCTGTTCCTCAGGCACTTTCGCGTAAAAATCCCAGAAGTGAATGAGCTGGATCCTAATTGTGGATTTATATTATAATGAAGAAACCCTGAAAAAAAATGTTGTATGAAATGTGAAATGTTTAGGTTGACTAAATGAGTTGAACAGACAGGCCGCATTTTCGGATGCTGAAGCTGATTACAAAGAGAAGACCTGTATATACAGCAAAGGTCTATTATTAGTAGGCGAGTTATTAGGCTGGAAGAAAGGAGTTTTATAAATTATGACTTGTGTACTGGCCAAAGTGTGGCACCAAAAGATGTTATAGCAGTCCTTAACTTGCATCTGGTACGCAGCAACGCAAGAGTTGAGTAAGGTGGATATCTTGGTAGTGTCACTTTAAATATGTGCAAAATTTCATTGTTGATCAAATAAAAGTGTATTGTGTTATTTTACCTCTTTGATACATAATACAAATATACAAAGTACATATTTGAGACGCACCATTATACTTTTATTTATTTTTTTGTTTAAGAGCCAGTTTTTTCTGAGAGTCAGGGAGAGCGTGACATATGACCGACACCGAATGGTTTCAAATTGTTACTGGAGGAAGGTGGCGGACTGACTAGAAAATCCCTAAAAGATTTTGTGATGGGTGAAGCCGAGTCTACTGCTTTGTGCCCATTCTCCTTGTATCTACGTCCGCAGTATATTTGCAGCTCCGAGCTTTGGAAAAGCGTGCTGATCATCTCTTCAGAGTTGTTGGCTTGATCAGTGTGCAAGGGCAGCGGCTGCAGAGAACGACGACATGGTTAGCCACCCAGCCCAATTGATGAAAATGTATCCTGGAATTGCCAAGTCTGCATGTCAGAAAGTTTCCTTGTATTTCACCGAGATTAGTACGGAGACGACACTTGATCAAAAAAGTTTGCTAAATACAGATACTAAAAATTACGTCAGCTCTGGTATTTCGTAACTAATCATGGCTGCTACATTGTGGCCTCGGAGGCACGTGGTTGTTGGCAGTGAACAGCCTGGTAAAGCTACATTAAAAGGGTCTGATGCATGCCTCTGAGGTTGTTGTGCGGGTGCCATCCCTGCAGGATGCCATTCAGGGATACTGAATAAGTGGGCCTAGGAAACTTGGAGCAGCGACTCAAGAGGAGATGAAGTATGGGTAAAATTAGGTGCTGACAAAGGTGGTGACGGCACCAAACTTTGTGCACAAGTTGTCAATGTCCGGAACTGCAAGAGTTCGGTTTGCTCGCATTGTTCGCCTTTATGAAGCAACAGATGGCATTGACAAATTGCACAAAACGTGCAATATGGTGCACAAAAACAACATTCTCCTGCCTGAGAATCTCAGAGAACAAGACAAAACAAACAAGGACATTTCTCTTCGGAGATTATAAGTTCTTGTGCTCGGCAATGGGACACATGGAACCTTGGTCTCTCTATCCGTGTTCAATTGTTCCCCTTGGTGATCTGGAGACAAAGGACGGCTCATCCATAGTTATTCATTTGCCAATGCGCCATGGTGTGCGAGTGGAATGCTTGTTGACAACGAGGCTTGCACTTACACCAGACGAACAACCACTACCAGTATGTTCGAAGAAGATGCAGAGAAATGCCCGGTGAGGCCGAAATTAACTCATGAAAGACCAACAGTGTAGCCTAGGCTTATTCCCCGATATGCTATTCCCAGTTGAAACAGGTCAAATTGCTCCCTTGCCCCTCCATCTGTAGTTGGGCATAGTTCTAGTTTTATACAGAATGATTGAAGCAACAAGTGCCGTTCTTCTTGACAACGGCAATTTGGAAATACTCTAACGGCAGAGGCAGTCATCCTCAGAGGAACTTACAAAACAACTGAGTAAAACGAAAGACAGTGTACCAAGACTGAGGGCAGAATTGAATGCGAAGAAGCATTCGCAGAACTGGCTGCCTCACTCAGTACGCGTAGCAACAAGCGACCCAGGCGAAGGGCAGCTCAAAATGAGATCTGTGCTTCAAACGCTTGTATTGTAAATACAAAGCAGCAGAAAATTTTTATGTCTCTCAGGGTGGCGCATCCTCCCACAGCAGGGGTTTTTACCTCGCTCCTCTTCATCCGCTCACACAAACCCCTGCCGACATTCGCCGGAATCCGTGGAGTAGCAAAGCCGTTCCAGCAAATGTTCATCCCCACCATCTCATCCCAACTAGGCCGGAGATTGATACACATGAACTACGCAGTTGAACAAAGCTCACCAAGCAGGTCAACATGAAACATATGCGAGCGACGTATCTGTTTCAATGACGTGGCCTGAGAATCATTACATTCTCTGCGATGAAAGTAGAATAGGCTGAACTCAACTTAGCTTGAATCCCGCGGTGCAGGTGGCCAGACGTGGGAATACCCATGTCAGCGCTGCTTGGCTGCGAATATTACAAGGATCATTATACATGTGTACGTGTAACTCATCTCTAGTTAGGGTGAGGTGGGGCACTTGAGGTACTTGAGGACTGTCTTGTGCGTGACACTACGATACAATCTACGTGTAATGCATGTCATCTTAAGGTGACATAGAATGGCGTTCGCTGATTGGGCGCATTTTCTCGTGCGCCAAGTACCCCAGCAAATCAGGCGGATGTCCTCAGGGGTTTGTCTGCGGTGACAAAGGGAGCGAGCAGTAAGAACGCCTGATATTCTCAGGATGGGGTGGCGAGGAAGATGAAGACGTGGGTTGAATATCACAACTGCAAGCAGTGTTCTGGTATTGTTGACCCATCAGCACTTCTCTCATCAGAAGACTTTGTGTGCCATGTTTGCAGCATCCTGAGCATATCAGGTCACGGCATTTACGGTCGTATTCTCACTCAATGCCCTGAGGACATCCACCCCGTTTCGGTGGACAGAAGGGACATTCTTTCATGTGTAGGTCTACTTGCTAATTGTGTAGTGTTGCCAATTGTTGTAATTCAATCACATCAAAGTCATGTCGATGTTTTCAAGGCTACTGTCTACTTTGCATCAGCTAATAAGAATATTTTCTTCTTTACACATCAATGCCCGGGAACAATAGCAATCTCATAACTGTAGCAATAATTTGGTGGTAATTCACAAATAAACCATGCAATGCAGTGGGGGAAATCCCACTTGATGTAATCAACTGTCACCCTAGGCTGCTACGTCTGCACATAGATCTGGTGTAACGAGAACTTACCAGATACCTGTCTCGTCTCACTGCATCTCATTGCATAATTTATGCACGCTGTCGAATGATATCTGCTAGACCGAATACTGTCCTGATTAAAAATACTAGGACAGACGCAAGCAAATGCATCAAACCATCATGGCGCCCGCTGGTCTATATTTTGCTCGGCGTCGGTCTAATGCTCTTGGAGCTGTAGAATGACGTCACTAGCCGGGAATCCGGCTTAGACCATTTGCTTTCACCAGTCTTCGAATGCAAGCTGCCTAGTCGAATTGAGGCGAACTGTGAAACGTATGGGCGAAGCCCCACTAGTACCATTATCGCCCGCAAGGACCGCCCCTGATGATCTCATACCACTATACTATATAGAAATTCCAGCTGTGGAGCTACAGAACAAACCAGACCATCTATTGACGAGCGGTAGACGGTCAAAGGTCGGCTATCGATCGAAAACAACCATAACTTTTTAGCCCCTTAGCTACTCTGGTTAATTACTAATTAGCGATTTTAATTACGATTTAGCTCTATCAATCTCCAATAGATGGCAGGACAGCGTAGTGTTACTTATGACTCAGCCGCCAGGAGGCCATTGCGAAGGTGCAGGTCACGGTCATCAGGTCACATGTGCAACGACGTGGCAGTTTACGGTCGTCGTAGTTCAATTTTTGTGGACCAACTGACACAGGTAAGACAGGGCCCTCAAAAGTAGGCGGCACCCGGCGAAAATTCGCCGTGTGAGAACCCTAGTTGTCGCCGGGTACTTTTTGCAGATTGACAAAAAATACTTTCATGCAATCCACAGCAAGTAGTCCGCACACGGTGCGATAATAAAGTTTATTTTGCCAAAAAAAGTTGTGTTTCTCTCTTTTACTCTCAGTTTACGATCTTTTGCTGGGGAAACGGGCAGAGAAACAGCCAGTAATCAAAGGTAGGTGAATCAGAGATAAGGGTGAGCTCTTGCATCTGTTTGTATTGTCTTATGATTGAAGAATCTGCTGGTGAATGTGATTGTGGACTGTGGTCTGCTTGTCAAAAATTAACATAAAATTATCATGATCATGATCATGTCACATGTCATGCGGTCAAGTGGCCTGGTTTAGAATCACAGGGAAATGGACGGTCCCTCAGAATAAGCTCGCTTCTTAGCAGTTCCCTGGGCAGGTTTTCAGCCTGAGGCGAGACCAATCTCATTTTCTACTCACTTATATGAAGTTTCATGGAATTTTGTCTAGGCCTATACTTATATAGAAATGGCCTACATGTATGTATGCTGATGTTGATTTCTGCCTTTCCTATTGCCTGTGACTTCTAGGAATGAAGTGGTCACATGGTTGAATGTTTACAATCACTTCTGGGATCTGAGTCAACAGCTGGTCTGGTCAGAATACTTCTTGTTTTGGACTGCTTGAAATTTTGCAGGCTATTTTGGGAGTTGAGATATTGGGATCCCTGGAAGGGGTATCAGCAATTAAATTCTTCATGACATGTGATCCTGTTACTCTTCAGGTGTGGACAACCCCCCAACACTGGCGGCTTTGGCAGGCAATGCTGATGATGATGCCCGCTGCCCCGAAACTGACCCCGACTCCGACAGTGATGTCCTACCTACACCAAGTGCAAGTGACAATCAGCCAGCTGCACCTGCTGACCTGGACCCTCGGCCTCCAGACAGTATCCAGCCAGCTGGAGCAACAGCCAACCACCAGGACACCCCAGCGACTGAGGTTGTTGATTTGACCGATGGTTTGTAGTTTCCCACTCCACAAAAAAATTATTCATATTGAGTCAATGATTCAAAGGAATTCCTTTTTGTTGCTTTCAGTTGTTATCCCAAGCCAAAGGTATTGAAGCCTCTAGGAATTAAAAACTCATTCTATGTTACTGGCCAGTTGTATCATCCCCATTACGTGTAGGTCAGTAGGAGGATTTTTCCGCTTTTAGGAAGCATTCTGCACCATGTGCTGTCTTCTCACCACCACTTTATACACCCTCAAGTCCCTGCACGCAATATTTGGCTTTGCATCTTTGCTTTTGCACATTTTGCTTTCCATTAGCTTAGACATCAGCAGTAGTGCCACTGGTGAAGGGCTTGCCTTGGCATACAGTGTAGATTTATTTCAGTACAAACTTTCCCCTGTCTCGACCACAACATCATGTCCTCACTCTAACATTTCTGTTATTTCAGCTCCGCAGACTACTGCACCAGAGGCTAAGTCAGTTGACTCTGAGGTGATGAAGGAGACCTTGGAAGAGATTTTTCCAGACTCGCCTCATCGCCTGCACTCTTACTATGGATGCGGTGAAGATGGTTTTAGCAAAGTGTCTGCTGGGGACAAATAATTGAAACGAAACATCAGAGATACGTTCAACCATGCCTGGCTCACAGACAAAGAACTGACTTTTTGTAAAAGGACTGGTACCTCTTGGTTGGTATATATTGAAAATTGTGGCATGTTCTGCATTTTGTGTAAAAAACACAATGTTAAAAATGTTCAAAACAGCGCAATTGAGTTCAATAAAAAAGCCAGCTGTGAGGATGAAAAAAAATTGCAGTAAGAGACCATTGCAATAGTGACAAACATAAAGCTGCAGTAAACAATGAGTTGACCAGTATCTACTATGTGAGCGACTTTGCTGGCCGAAAAGCCATGCACCGGGACGCTCAGAGTTCCCCGGAAATGCTTTGAATAGTGGCTCGGGTCACGTCACTGACTGCGACACCTACACTCTTGATCATAAGTAAATCCGCACCAGATATTCTTGAATTACTCGATAATTACTCATTATTTTTTCCCAATTTTTGGACAAGTGAAAGCCACACGCACTGTCTAACACATCCCGTTTCATTTTTTCAGATCGACAAACATTCCTGTCTTCCACAGCAGTTCAAAGAGGGCAGGGTGGTTTTGAGGGTTTACAAACTGAAGTTTTCACCTGCACAACCTTCGGCCTTGGTCACTAAGTGACAGACCAGAGAAAATTTTTCACAAATATCAAGATCTCGCCAAAAAATGCATTTTTGTCCAAAATTTCACCACCTGCTTGGCAAAATTTTGATATATTTTTGGAAGCTTTTCACTGGACTGTCGCTTAATTACCAAGGCTGAAGTTTTGTGCAGGTGAAAAATTTGATACAAACTTCAGTTGGTGAAACCTCCAAACCATCCTGCCCTCTTTGAACTGCTGTAGAAGACAGGGATGTTTGTCGATTTGAATAACTGAAGCGGGCTGTGGCTTTCACTTAATGTCCAAAATTTGGGGAAAATAATAGTAGTTATCGAGTAAATCAAGAATATCTGCTGCGGATTTACATATGACCGAGTGTGTACATACTGTACATGTACCAACATTTCAGGGTGACATTCTAAATCCGGGCCAAGCTGTCGTCCAGGCCCGCTTAAAGCATAGCGATGGTATAAAACGAAGATTCACGCAGGTAGAAAACGAACATTTCACAATCACTACACAAGGGGTTAATATTCGAAAAAGAAACTTTGCACACTAGTCCAGTCCAAATAGTGAAAACCCCGCAAAAATTGAACAGAAATGATTTTCGTGTTTTTGTATTTTCGTGTTTTTGTATTTTGGAATGCCTACTCTACAATATATTAAAAATCCGCGTGCATATCTGTGCGCTAAGTATGGTAAAATCGGTTGTCATGGAAACCGTACCGAAAATTATCACTGAAATGCGTCAAAATACGAATTCGGTCTTATCATCGAACTAATTACCAGCATCGATTTGCTTTTTTTTCGAAAATAGTGTGCCTACTGTAATACAACGGGTCATCCATAAAAGGTTCAATTTTCAAATGTTATGTTACCATGGCAACGATTTTCGTCTCATTTTTTGATTAAATGTTGCTCATAGCTCGAATAAAGTTAGCTGCAACGGTGCAGTTTTTGATGTTAGCATTTATTGTTGAAATAATATGTTAAAATGTTAATTCTGTTGCCTTGGATTCTATAGCCATAAAATGTGACTATCTGAAAAACTTATCTTTCTCATGATATGGACTGTAGTTTGAATTTTGATAGGGAAACCTTCGTCGGATACTCACGTCTTGCTTGTAGGTGAACTCGCATCGCATGTTACTTAACATAGTGTAGACACCAACTTCTCCTAAATATATCAAAAACCGCTGGAACGACAGCAGTGGTATTAGCACCCAATCTCTAGCAACATGTAGTCCGTCACCTTATGTCTACAAAATGAGTTTTATATGCAAAATCATACACATTCTTTGAAATTTTCAGGAGATAATGTTGACCACCCAAGGTGTCAAGAAAGGCATGTTCCCAATTTTTCACGTCACCGGAAGTGCCGCCATATTGGATTTCAAAATGTCTGCCAAAATCTCCATATTTTGAGCCATATCCCCGAAATTATTGATGATAGTGACTTAATTCTAACGTCTATCCCTAGGTTTTGGGGGTCGACCAATCAAATGGTGCCATTGGAATTTTCATAGGTTGGCCGCCATATTGAATTCCAAGATGGCCGCCATTGTTCACGTATTTTCGCCCATATCTTCGTACCTAAAGAAGATAGAAGGATGATTCCAATGCCTATCCCTAGGTTTTCGGGGTCGACCAATCAGATGGTGCCATTGGAATTCTCACAGTCACAGGCACCAAATTAAGTGCCCAATGAAATCTAAAATAAATTGTACCGCGAGTTAATCTCGAAATACAAACGGTCGTCACTCCGACCACAGAAAATCACGACGAAGAGAAGAATGACATACACTACAGAATGTCAAACTCCCCGTCAACAATTAGTGCCTAAGATACAGGGCCACAGGCACCAATCCGAATCCTAATAATTACCCCTAATTCCCACCTTCACTACGACGAAAGAATGGTGAAAAGAGCCTAGGCCTATAAATTCAACACCACACGAAAACGGCGTGGTGGAAATGCCCAAAAATAATGACGTGAGTACGAGAATCTCAATGGCACCCACGCACTAACAGGCCTACTATATACCGTACTCCAATAAGCAAGAAACTGGCGCAGGTTCGACCTGACAACGCCAATTGTGGTAAAACGCGGCCTCCGTGACGCCCCCAGGGCCGGGCAAGGACGTGGCCGAGAAAGTAGGACCCGGGGGTGGGGCCTTTTACCACAAGGGACACCCTTGGCAAACCAGGGTGTGCCGTACCTGTACCTCCTGTGACGCTGAGGAGCTGAACGTCGCTGAGCTCTGCTGGTAAAATACGGATATACTAGTATGCTGGAACTTCACTCTCAAGATGTCTCATGTCTTCTGCCCCGTGCTCCGGGTGGCGGGCCTTTTTACGCTGCGAGGCCGGTGACGTCATCGCGGTGCTTCCCCTGATTGGTTGGTCCTCTTCCGGCGGTGCTGGAGGCTCTCCAGCACAACGACGACAACGGCACCGACCCCGTTTTCACTACAATACTTTACCCCAATCCCGCACTCATTCGTAATCAGCGGTAAGCATTTGATTTCCCATTACATGACTTACAATTGGGTTAGCTGATATGATACCACTGATGTCTCATTGTCAGCATTTTCGTTTGGAAATACAGCGGTATCACGTGCAGAAATTCTACATTCTGATAAGTTTCTTGTACCGGTATTGTACTGTTCACCACTTGTTTTAGGAATCGCAGCGCCAGGCGCCATGAACATGTTGGCGCTGGGTCCTCTCATCGCACTTCTTGGCTGCCGAGTGGTGTCATCACCAATGCTACATGAAGGAAGTAATGCATTAAACTCAATACCAAACATGACATTTTGAATTTTCTGCATGGCCATCACCTGTTCACGCCGACTTCACTTTTTCAATATCAATGCTATATGGCTGCCAAATTCCTTATTACCTTTGTCACATGGGGTGCTTGCCAGCTGTTTAAGAATGTTCATTTCTTCTTTTTCGACGGGGTTTTTGTGCTTCTTGAGTTTATTGGTAGACCTGCCAAACTTTGGTTTCTTGATGGTGATGGATCCGGCGGCTGGAGAAGAACTGCGGCGTTTTGGCGACTGACCTTCTGAATCGATTGCAACAGTGTCGACATCCTGTTCAGGATCCACGGGATCACCTTCAACATCCTTGTCCTCTTCAACCATTTCAGCGTCGGAATCGACACGGAAGTCGACTTTTATCTGCACCACTTCTTCATATTCCTCGTGGGCCTTTGGTTCAACCTGAAATGATTATTTTTATACATGTATAAATTTCTTCCTATTTCTTGTCAGATGCTGGACAACGAGAATGAATGGAAGCGTGTTATTGATGAGTTTGAAGAGAAGTGGAATTATCCGCTGTGCTTGGGTTCCATCGACGGCAAGCATATTGCTATCGAGAAGCCAGGGAACTCTGGATCAGCATACTATAATTACAAGTCTAGTCCTTTTTCTCTGTCGTACTGTTGGCACTTGTGGATGCGAGATACCGATTCATGTTCGTTGACGTTGGAGCGCCAGGACGGGCAGGCGATGCGGGAATATTCCATCGGTCAAACCTCAAATTCGGAATGGATCATGACCTATTGAATTTTCCACCAGCTGCAGACCTTGGGACAAGTGGAAAAGTTCATCCCCATATCATATAGCGAGGATTTTCAGATGCATCGTCTGCTCGAGTGTGACGTGGCGGAAGTTCTTCCCCAGCGTATCCCAAGATTTGAATAGCCACACTGGTAATGCTAATGTCAGGTCGCACCTGCCACTGCCTGCACCACGATGGTACCACGCTGGTGATTCAAACGTAAAATCTTTTTTTCGTACGCGATTTTTACCTAAGCATAACTAATCGTGTTGACTATTTTTGCAGTTGTTTAGGCAAATAGAAGGGGTGACAGCTTATTATGTAATCACCCGTCACCCCTTCCATTTACCAGATGAACTGCGAATGCGACAAGCACCATTAGTTATGCGTCAACGACTTCGCGTACGAATAATATAATTTTGTGTTTGAATCACCAGCGTGGGTACGGCCGGTATCAGATGAAGAAACCAAATCGTACGACGGGGTCGGCGTCGAACGCAAGAACGCGCGTCGGTCGCCGGCGATGGTCGTGCGTCGAAGTATAAACTAGGCTTTAGCCATTCGGGAAACGTCTCCCATATCGTGATATGGCTAATGCCAAATCGACCACATCATTGGCGTTTCTCTTTTGAGTAGCGTTACCCATTCAGGTAACAGACAGATCGTTACTCAAATGGGTAACTCCCCCAGTAAGGTAACCATGGTAACTCCTCAACTCGAAATAGACATTGGACATGTTGGAACCCTATGGGCGGTTATATCCGCAAAAAGTAGACGTTGACAAAACAGAGACGTTTAGGTGTGATTTGGAGTCGTTCACAAAGGAGACGTTGGGTGGTACTGGAGTCGTTAACAAAATTTGGAGACGTGCGTTATCAGAGACGTTCACATTTTTCAAACGTAGCGATAATTTTGAATGGTACACAATAGACACACGTTGACATGATTTGGAGTCGTTTACAAAGGAGACGTTGGTTAGCGCTCGTGGCAGTTAATCATTGTAAAGTGTTTTTCACATTGAACTTGCCAAAGGTATTTGGTTGAACTCAGGAATGTGACCAGATCACATTTACCAAGAGGTAGTGTGTTGCACAACATTGACTTGAAAATAGATTAGGCCTAGGCCTATAGCTCTTTCACGGAGTCAGCCAAAGCTGGTCAGGCATAACACAGGCTGCCGAGGGCTGTGTCACATTCTNGGGAGTTCGATTTTTGAGTGTCAGTCAGTGTTCAGTGGGCGTGCGGAGTAGTGGGGATGTGGGGTATTGCGCCTCAATCGAGGGTCTGGCGGTTGCCATGGAAGCGCGATTTCTGAAAAATAATCTGGCACCCTTGATTATTTGTAATTATCACATCGTCAGTCGCAAGTTAACTCCCCTGGGGGTTTGTAGGTCAGAGTATGGCGATGAGTCCGGACACCAGGGTGTGCCCGGGATGATGTGACAATTCTGTGGCCGATTTTTATCAGTATCACCACTGAGAAGCGATTACTTAATTAACCAGTTGTTCCATGTAGAAATTTGAAAGAACTCACAAACGTTTTCTGAGAAAAAGAAAAAAAAAGAAAAATAAAGGTCGCAACTGCACGGGATTCGAACCCCCGACCTTGAGGATGTTGACCCAACACCCTTTGCACTGCGCTAATCAACGGACTGGTGATAGCGAGGGAATTTATTACCTGGTTCAGGACAGTGCGGGTAAAACTTGGCGTACTGTTTGGCAAGCCAGGCTCGATAAATAGCCACTTTCTTCTGAAAATCGCTTGTTGGTGGCTCCTTTCCGCAAGGCACCCTCCACCACAAGTGTACGCCCGCCATTTTCTGCCCTGCATCAGTATCACTATCATATCATATCATATCATATATCATATCATATTATATCATATCATATATCATATCATATCGCACCACACCACACCGCATCACATCACATCACATCAAGGTATCCTGATCTCTGACAGTGTATCCCGATCTCTATCAATGTACATGTATCTGATCTCTGTCAATGTATCTTGATCTCTATCAGTCTACCATTCTTGTAGAAGAACCTGTACATCGGGAACCATACGACATTTACAATGTCATCTTGTTTTTATTGCGTTAAAGTCGCCCTTCCACAGCTTATTGGCCTTTCCTAATCCAACCTCCACTCCGAGCCCATAGGCCTACTACCTCTTTTAACCCTTAGAACGCCGGGTTTTTTCAACTTTTCCTTCCCCCGTGACCGGGTTTTTTTTTCGAAAAAAAAAGTTTTTTCCGAAAAAGGAAAAAAAATTGCCAAAAATGCATGTGTTTTGAAATTTTACTTTCATGACCTTTTCCGAGTATACTCAATAATGGTCCTTAAAAAGAGAATTGTTGCTCCGAGTATACTCGGTAACGGCGCTCTAAGGGTTAAGTGAATTATACGATTTTCAAGATGAAGTATTCTACATTTCAAATCAGAATTCTCTCTTCGCATGTTGGTAAAGGTACTTAAAGAATCGGTGTTGACAACATCCACACTAGTTGTTGGTACAGGTTTTTGAACATCTACTTTACCTAAAACAAGAAGCGGGTCAGCCTGTAGTTGAGGCAGGGGATTTTTGAACAGGTACTTCAGATTGTTGAACAGGTACTTGAGGTGAAACGAGGAGCTGGTCAGATGTCGTTGATGGAGGAGATTGTTGAACAGGTACTTCACGTGAAACGAGGAGCTGGTCAGCTGTTGCAGGAGGTTGTTGAACATTACCTGAAACAAGGAGTAAAGATTCAGAAAATATGGATCACACCCCACTCATATTCTTTTTGATCTCTTCTGCTCATCTCAGGAGGCCTGCAATCTGATATGACTTCATGTATGAGGAAATCAACTTCATATTATGAAGTTGAAGTTGAACGTTAACGTTTCAGGAAGGAAGTAGTGGTTGTCGAAAACAAATCTCCTGAATTTACTTTCCAAAATTTAAAAGTTCTCACCTGTATTATTCTCACTGATAGAGTTTCAGCTGCTCTACTGCATCAAGACGAGAACAGTTTGTCCTTCTTGACCAAGAAGCAATTCCCTGACCGGGTAAGAATAGAGTGGGTACAAAGTCAGGATGGAGGGGATCATCACTTCGTTAGCCTAAGAAAAAAAGATAACAGGATCTGGAGAATAATATAATTGTAGGCCAAGACATGGATAATAAATGATTTGGTTTGGTGTATTGAAAAAGTTGATCACACACATCAGATCAGATACAAAATAAGGATATGTGTACACCGAGGCCACGTCATTGTACACTAACCCCCCCCCCCCCCCCCCCNCTCAAAATTTTCCCAACAGATTTTTAAAATTCTTACAGTTATGGAAACTACACGTTATTCGCTACAGTATGGCACAGGTTTCATTTCAATGCAATTTTTTTAACCTTTCTGAAAGTTAAGGAGCACTGTGTGTAGGATAGGCTGAACTCAACTTAGGTTGAATCCAGCGGTGTAAATAGGTTAATGGTCGGCATGGGTCGGCATAAACCAATGTCAGCTGCTTGGCTGTGAATATTACAAGGGCCGTTATACATGTATACGTGTAACTGATCTCTAGTTAGGGTGAGGTGGGGAAGCTGAGGTACTTCAGCATTGTGTTGTGCGTGACACTACGATACAATCTACGTGTAATGCCTGTCATCTTAAGGTGACTCAGAAATGGCGTTCGCTGATTGGGCGCATTTTCTTTTGTGCCAAATACCCAGCAAATCAGGCGGATGTCCTCAGGGGTCTGTCTGCGGTGACGAAGGGAGCGAGCAGTAAGAACGCCTGATATTCTCAGGATGGCCTACATACATGTAACAGCATGACATGACAACCACCACTGACTTCTTCACGCCCAGCGCACATTTCACGTACTACATACGCCAAGATTAGGTGTGGTGTGGCCATTCACATGAGAGGAATGGTGATGTTGATTCTGTTCGGACACAGATTTAACTGTTTAACCACTGACTAATGAGTCGGCCTATATGTTAAGAAAAAATATGTGTAGGCCTAGATGGAATAGAATTTAACTCAGCAGTTACAAAATGTTTTGCACAAATGCGCTTATTAATGAGTTTAATGAGTGGCCTATCAAGGTCGAGCGGTGACGCCCGTTTCCAGGCATCACGTCTCTCGCCCTTTCTTGGCTTTGAGGGGTATGCAAAAAACCTGCGTGAGTTTTCCTTCCCCCAAATTGTGGTGCACCCCTTCACTGCGCATTTCAGCACCATTTTGTAAACAAACATTGTAAAAATATCATAGATAAACAGCCAGAAAACGGCAAAATGGACGGAACGGTCGATGTCCTTCGTTGAAAGCCATTAAAACATCACTTCCGTCAAAACACAGGAAAACGGCGAACTGCGCATGCGCAAATTATCCATGGCAATGACCTAATTACGAAGTTTGATCTCATCTATAGATGCGTGTCAACTCACCATCTTCTTCAAAGTGTTAACGTCAGTCCGACATCAGCAGGTCGCAGTGACATATCTCCGGTGTTTTGAGCTCATCCTAGGACATCGTCACATCGCCTCCCGTTGTTGTCGCTAAACCAAAATTTGATTGGCCATTTTTCTTTATACCTTCTAGCTTTTGGTCAATACTTTTTACCTTTTACCTTTTGGTCAATACAAAAAACAGATATGACGTCACCTCGTAACTGATGTTCCATGGCCATGTGACCCTTAATCATGTTCATGCCACTTCAAATCCGTACCGATACTTCATGTGGACATACTCAATACGTAGTGGATTTGTAATTCATGGTGTAGAATATAGGTGGAGTCTAAACCTTGTTTTCTCATTATTATTGTTTTTTTTTCATTCGCTTTACATCCTGGAAGGATTTGTATTTGACAAGAAGTATCTTGACATCTCAGAGAAAGGTTCGCGAATTATCACTCGAAACCGTTTCATATGCATTGCTAACTGTATTCTGAACAAATCATGTCGATCTGTTGCATTNCTTCTCAAGGTCAGAGGTCACAGTTAATTAGCTCTAGAGTAGTAAACTTCTCATCGGAAACCATTGACATCGCTCCGATGTCCTTTTCTTGTCATTATTGTTTTTTTTCATTCGCTTTACATCCTGGAAGGATTTGTATTTGACAAGAAGTATCTTGACATCTCAGAGAAAGGTTCGCGAATATTATCACTCGAAACCGTTTCATATGCATTGCTAACTGTATTCTGAACAAATCATGTCGATATGTTGCATTAGTACACACGACGGATTGTTGGCTATTGCTGGTTCCCCGACTAAAAACAAGCCAATTTGTCACACAGAGGGAAGAAAGCAGAAGTTGGAAATTTCGAGCAATTGAATACCAGACGTCGCGGAATTGGTAGAACATTCGCTTTAAAATGGCCTTTTACATAAACATTTGCATGACTTTGCCCTCGGTGCCTATTGGCGGTTTAGTTAATGGGAAAATGCGCTTTACTTCACTGCCGATAGGCGCGGGTAGCACTATCGGACTTTCCGTGCAGTATTATACGTATTTTCTTGAGAAAAAGTATTCCCCGTGCTTGAAAAAACCACCATGCGCTTACACCTCTTATAAGTACATTCCCTTAGTTATAAACACGGCGAGAGAGGTCACGCTTGCGGCTAAAATTTCAGGTGGTTTTTTGGTTTATAGCGCATGCGCAATACGCAACACACTTACTGCGCCATCTGTCGCCGGGTTTTATAACTAGTAATCGCCGAGTTTATTGCGCTCACACCAGTCTAAAAGCCGGGGTGACACACGTGTCTGAATTAATATAACCCCTGCGAGCTCGGCGGGTGTAATAAACACCGGATTTTCAAACACGGGTCTATAAGACACGGCAAAACATAGGTGTACACGCGAAGAACCTGTGGTTTTGGGGAGTTTGGGATAGGTGGAAGTACAGCTATAAGGTTTTGGGTGCGAGTGGCACGATATAAGTTTTTCTCTACAGAAACATACTTTTGGACATGAACATAGGTTTCCAGAGACAAAATCTTAGTTTATGTGGAGAAAATATAGGTTTCACACACCGAAAGTTGGTTTCTCCAATAACTGAACAAACGGCGTGCGATAAACCGCTGTCCATAAACAGCTGTTAGATCTGATGGTACTCTTTTTCACATTTCGTTGCCGTATGGGAGCATCCATTAAGTACGTACGCACTAAAACGCCGATTTTTAGACCCCCCCTGACGCACCTTGTACTCATTGGCTCAACCCCCCCCCCCCC
>NMRB01001784.1:3912-27127 GCA_002633025.1 Notospermus geniculatus | reverse complement strand
CTATTTACTCTCAAATTAAAAACTCGACTAGCTGACCTGATGCTTCTGTCAGGGCACAAATTGGCTCTTTTTCTTGCAAAATTGCTTTGACACAGTCTGTAGGCCCATTAAATGGCATCATAGTTTGTATTGGTGACTGAACTACTAATGGAGGTCTAATAATCATGTGCAGTTAGACAGAATAGATAAAAACATCGGAATCTGGAATTCAGACACCAAGAGAGTTTCCATGAATATGTGCAAAATAAATCTGTCTACAATAATAATAAGCACAAATAATGGCATACGAGCTGGTAGATCGATGCCGGTAGAGCCTAGTTTCAACCTGTCCCCAGCTGCCCTGCTTTAGCGAAAAAAGATTGGACTTGTGGTACCATTATTGATTTGAGAATATTCGCTGACACAAGGCCTGCATTTGCTTGGATTTCAGTGTAGACCTTTCGTACCTAATTGTTAAATATTCATTCACAATTCATCTATGAAAGAATTTGCTCCAAGCTGTATGATCACTCATCCATAAATGTCCATGTTTCTGATATTTGAGGCCGAGTATACTTATAACCAGCACTGGTTATATGCAATGACATTGGTGGATGTACAGTGGGTTGCAAAAGTATTCATACAGATGTTTTTTTCACCTCATTCGCAAATTATGCTGAGATTTGAAGTAATATTCATACATATTAGTTATCACATAAGAACTCAACTCTCAAAACAAAAATCTTTAATTTTCTTTAACTGATCACAAAAATATCGAAATATCAAAATATCATGAAAATCCTACTTTCTTCTCATTGCAATAAAATTCTGAAAAATCCCTTAAATATGAATCTATAACTAATTGTAAGATCCTGTTGATTAAAACGGTTAAAAAATCTCATCTCACTTTCGTGGTATTTGATAATCTCAAAATGGTATCGAAAATGAAAAAGTGAGATTTCCCATGACATTTTGCGTTCATATTGTAGTCCAATGTCAATAATCCAAGCTTGTGAAGTTTCAAATCTGGACCACTGACATTGACAGAGAAATTTCATAAAAACTCCGTTCCCATGCTAAATTTAGTCATTTTTGGCATTTTTCAAATATCAATAACATTAAAACGAGNTTGACAGAGAAATTTCATAAAAACTCCGTTCCCATGCTAAATTTAGTCATTTTTGGCGTTTTTCAAATATCAATAACATTAAAACAAGAAAATATTTTATGACAGTTTTTTCACCATGCACCTCAGAAATCATTGTAGAATCATATTCCAGTCCCTTTTTTGGATATTCTTGAAAGTAAAAAAAAAGTATGAATTCCATGGTATTTGAGATCGTGATATTTTCGTGATATTTTGAGAGAAATTCGATTTTTTTGTTCTGAAATTTGAGTTCCGACGTGATAATTAATATATATGAAGATGAGTTCAAATGTCCACATAATTTGCGAATTAAATAAGATGAAAAAGTCATTGGTGTGAATACTTTTGCAACCCACTGTAGCTCCAGTGTGCGGCAGGCTTTATGGAAAGGGTTTTGCTCGGCTAAATATATGTCAATGAGAAAGAATGAACTCCAGCAGCCAAACAGCTCATTACCATGATTACACACCTAAACAATAAACAAAATAGATTCGCATTTCTTGCTGAACTACAATAATGTACTAAAGAACATACTTTTAGTGACTGAAACAACTAAATTAAACCACTGAAGAATGACTTATGAAATGGTCCATGGACCATGTGCTCACCTGGGTGAATGTGCCAGAAGAACAAATGACAAATGTTAAATCAAAATGTTCCCGGGCAAGTCATGAGATAATATGATTAGGCCTAAAAAAATAAATGTCTTGTTTCGGGTCAGCCGACCGACCCTCCTGAAAATGCCCCGACCCTAAAATTTTTTTCCAAACCTAGAAAAAATAAAACTAAAAAATCACACAATAATACTGTTTTTTCAATTAAAACTTTCAAAAAATGACAAGAGAACAACAAATGAAGAAGGAACATTCATGACATGGCAGAATCTACAGCTCTTCCTAGGCCCCCTATGTTACAGATCAGTTCCACTTCGTTATTTCAGCTGACATTTCCTACTTTACACACAGTTTTTCAAGCAAACTTTGGGAAAAAGTTTGTAAAAAATAAAATTTTATTCCGACCGACTGACCGTAATTTTTCAAACTGACATGACCCGAAACAAGACATTTTTTTAAAGGCCTTATGATGTTACAATTTCAAGGTCAAAACATTCTCACTTGAGTAATGTTTACGACACTTACATGTACCGGTACACTTCGATGAACACATTGAGGGTACCTACATGTACATGTACGTACAATACATCATGACTCACACCTAATTAGAATTACTATGTCAAATAGAGACGAAACGTGCCACCAAATGGCAAAATTTTTACTTTGACCTCTATGACCTGGAAGAGTAGGTCAAATAAAAAACCTGTTCCATGTCTCATGGGTACGGTACCAGATACACGACGGTGGAAATTTGGAGACGACCCATTCGTTTGTTTAGGAATTATTGGACTTCAAGTTTTCCTTCTGGCCACCTGGTGGTCAAGCAGAGAATCGAATCGGACCAAAACTTGGTGTCTTAGGTCATCTGGCATAGGGGTATATATATACTCTACTTTCATCGATTTAAGACCGGTTCTGGATATTCAAGCCACGCCCATTCTGTATAACTTTGACCTCATGGTTCGAATCCATGAAGAGAGCTGACCATGTATGATTGACGTGTAGCCTGCCCCTGTGTGCTATGTTTACATCACAATTCGTAAGCAATGCCTGGAAAACCGATGCCGAATGAGTAGGCCTACCGCACTCACTGACCGTGGGTATTGCATAACGACTAGCACGGATAACTAGGCCCATCAGTTGGCCTAAGGGGCCGTGGGCCTATTCACGCTGTGCTGCACGGGGGCGGTCACAGGCACTTATAATGAACCGGTCTTAAATCGATGAAAGTAGAGTATATATATATACTGTGGTGTCGGAGTTATGCCGGACTGGGAAGGTATTGCCCAAACAAAAATGATTTGGTATCGGGGCATGTCTCAGGATCATTCATATCCGCCCACACCACAATTTCAGTCCACAGGCCGAACCCCAAATTCCCCAGAACCAATGGGTGGATATGGAGTCGAATCCGGCATAACTCCGACACCACAGTATATACCAAATTACAGGTCAATAGCCCCAGTGGTTACGAAACATGCACCAAAAAGGCAAAATTTCAAACGCTGACATCTGTGACCTTGAAAAGAAAGTCAAATCAAAAACCTGTTACATATATCAGGTAGGCCTACCCTCGTTACATGCACCTATGATCAAATTTGGAGACGATCCAGTCATTAGTTCAGGAGTTATTGCACTTTTTGTCTTTTTTCAGATACCTGAAATTGTTGGGTGAAAAGCATAAAGACAAACACTGTCCTATAATTCCAATTAAATTCAAAGAAATCATTCCTCATATCAAGAGTAAATAAAGATTATTTACTCTTGCAGGCCTCCCACCAGCTTCCAAGCAAATTATTGTAGGAATTATAGGAACAATTTGCCAAAATTATAGGAAAAATATAGGAATTTTAACATGAAGATACGAGTATACTGATCTTATAATCTCCCTTCTCAGTTGACTAATCATTCAGTTTTCTTCAATTTACCCTGCTAACGGACAACGACGGACGACGACGGACGCCGCAGGACGATAAAAGCTCACGAGTGAGCTAACAAAAGGATAGACGTACGCGTTGGCGTTTCGGGGGCTTTGCGAAAACTCTATAATACATGTATACTGCCACCGCCGCCGCCACCAGCACCACCAATCACACTCTACATGGTATACAAGTCACAAAATAATAATACACTGAAATTTCAAGTAATTGCTTGGACAAACAAACCTGGATTACAAGATTTGATCAGAATGAATCTCTCAGCTACTTCTCGTTTGCGGCAGGCTTTACATAGCCTTTACATAGCCTGCCGCACACTGGAGCTATCTGCTGAGCAAAAAGTCATTCAAGACCGTTTGCTCAGCAGATACCTCACCGAAAAATACGCGCGCACGCGAGTTTTCTGCCTCGCGAGGCAAAAAACTCACCGAAATTACGCGCACACGTGGGCTACCGGTATCTGCTGAGCAAATGGTCTCGAATGACTTTTTGCTCAGCAGTTAGCTCCAGTGTGCGGCAGGCTTTATGGAAAGGGTTTTGCTCGGCTAAATATATGTCAATGAGAAAGAATGAACTCCAGCAGCCAAACAGCTCATTACCATGATTACACACCTAAACCATGGAGGTTTTATTATACCTCCATGCCTAAACAATAAACAAAATAGATTCGCATTTCTTGCTGAACTACAATAATGTACTAAAGAACATACTTTTAGTGACTGAAACAACTAAATTACACCACTGAAGAATAACTTATGAAATGGTCCATGGACCATGTGCTCACCTGGGTGAATGTGCCAGAAGAACAAATGACAAATGTTAAATCGAAATGTTCCAGGGCAAGTCATGAGATAATATGATTATGATGTCAAAATTTCATGGTCAAAACATTCTCACTTGAGTAATATTTACGACACTTACATGTACCGGTACACTTCGATGAACACATTGAGGGTACCTACATGTACATGTACGTACAATACATCATGACTCACACCAAACTAGAATTACTATGTCAAATAGAGACGAAATGTGCCACCAAATGGCAAAATTTTTACTTTGACCTCTATGACCTTGAAGAGTAGGTCAAATCAAAAACCTGTTCCATGTCTCATGGGTACTAGATACACGACGATGAAATTTGGAGACGACCCATTCGTTAGTTTAGGAATTATAATATTGGACTTCAAGTTTTCCTTCTGGCCACCTGGTGGCCAAGCAGAGAATCGAATCGGACCAAAACTTGGTGTCTTAGGTCATCTGGCATAGGGGTATATATATATATAGGCCTATATCAAATTACAGGTCAATAGCCCCAGTGGTTACGAAACATGCACCAAAAAGGCAAAATTTCAAACTCTGACCTCTGTGACCTTGAAAAGAAAGTCAAATCAAAAACCTGTTACATCTATATATCAGGTAGGCCTACCCTCGTTACATGCACCTATGATCAAATTTGGAGACGATCCATTCATTAGTTCAGGAGTTATTGCACTTTTTGTCTTTTTTCGGATACCTGAAATTTTTGGGTGAAAAGCATAAAGACAAACTCTGTCCTATAATTCCAATTAAATTCAAAGAAATCATTCCTCATATGAAAGAACACCCTCAAAATGCACAAAATTAAACAAGTTTCTCTCATCCACGGCTTCGTTTTTCTCCCAAAACCTGACGTCACACTTGCCCACCTCAATTGCATAAATTCCAGGAAAAATTCTGTGCAAAATTGCATGGAACTAAAAAGCTCACATTTTCAGATGATGACAGCATTCTGCATGAGCAGTATGGACATTTCTGTTTGAACCATCAATGAATAAAAATAGCTTCTTACAGACTGACATTATGCCTTCTTATGGTCTTTCACCTGTATGAACTTTCTTGTGGCCCTTTAAAGGACCACTGTATTGCATCTTTCTGTCAACAGCCGGCGCCACCGGCACCGTGCTCCAATACTGTAGTTAAGCCTTTCGCCCCAGTGTTGGAGAATGTATGATTACAGTCTCGGTCACCCAGCCGCTGGGGATCGAACAAGTTTGTGTAGCAGTACTGCGGAACGAAACGGCTGGCTGCGCGAGACTAGTTGCATGCGGTAGTTTACCAAGTCGTTAATAGAGGTCTCCCCCTTAACGCGGGTAGGTGTAACGCAGGATTGGGAAGCAATACTGTGGTCCTTTAAACGGGAGTGCTGATTGAAGGTCTTCCCACATACTGAACATTTGAATGGCCTTTCACCTGTATGAATTTTCTTGTGGCGCTTTAAATTCGATTGCTGACTGAAGGACTTCCCACACACTGAACATTTGAATGGTCTTTCGCCTGTATGCACTCTCTTGTGGACCTCTAAATGGTATCGGCGAGCAAAGGTCTCACCACACACTGAACATTTGAATGGTCTTTTACTTGCATGCGTTTTCCTATGGTCGTTTAAATAGGATTGACGAGTGAAGGCCTCCCCACACACTGAACATTTGAACGGTCTTTCACCTGTGTGCACTCGCTCATGAGACTTTAAATGGCCTTTCTCAGTGTAGGCCTTTCCACAAGCTAAACATTTGAATGGTTTTACATTTGAATGGCCTTCTTCTATGTGCACTACTCTCTTGTGACCCTTTAAATGGGATTGCTGAGTGAAGGCCTTCCCACACACTGAACATTTGAATGGTCTTTCACCTGTATGCACTCTCTTGTGGACCTCTAAATGGGATTCGTGAGCGAAGGTCTTCCCACACACTGAACATTTGAATGGTCTTTCACCTGTATGCATTCTCTTGTGGACCCTTAGACTGGTTTGGTGAGCGAAGGCCTTCCCACACACTGAACATTTGAATGGCCTTTCCCCTGTGTGTACTCGCTCATGAACCCTTAAACTGCTTTTCTGAGTGAAGGCCTTTTCACAATCTAAGCATTTGAATGGTCTTACATTTGAATGGCTTTCACCTGTATGCGTTGTCTTGTTGTGGGCCCTTAAATGGCATTGCTGACTGAAAGCCTTCCCACACACTGAACAGTTGAATGGTCTGTCACCTGTGTGTACTCGCCAATGAACCTTTAAACTGCTCTTCTGAGTGAAGGCTTTTCCACAAACCAAACATTTGAATAGTTTTTCCACCGTGTGAGTTTGAATATGATTTTCGAGCTCAATTTTTTTCCTAAATGACTCATGACATTGAGGACACTTTCTGGCATTACATTTTCTAACGACACGGGCAGAAAGTTTACTTGATTTGCCGATGATCTGAAATTAGAAAACAGAATGGTCATAATACTTAGTCAGAGGTCACACGCATGTTCTGAAGTTGATGGAAACATGGTACCGTACTGCAAATACACCTGTAGGTTCCCAATTTGAACCTTAAAATAGGGCCGTATTCTAGAAGCTTCCTTAAGTGTAAGGTCGACCTTTAGCTATTGTTTGCAGGGTAGAATACAAATGAAATGGTCCATGGACCATGCGCTCACTGGGTTGGACATAATAGTCTAATGACAGAGGGAGGTACATATCAGTTATGAGCAATCTGGGTCAAGTCACTCCCAGAAAAGACTTTGATGATTTTTGGGTTATGCCACCTGGCGGCCATATTAGATGTCCGATCGGGCTGCAACTTCACATGTACATAAAGGTCATCTGCAGGGGACCACATAGCACATTGGAGCACTTTGGGTCAAGTCGTTCCTGAGTTACAGCACTTTGATGATTTTCGAGTTACGCCACCTGGCGGCCATATTGGATGTCCGATCGGGCCGAAACTTCACATGGACATAAAGGTCATCTGCAGGGGGCCACATAGCACATTGGAGCGCTTTGGGTTAAGGCATTCCCGAGTTACAGCACTTTGATGATTTCCGGCTTACGCCACCTGGCGGCCATATTGGATGTCCGATCGGGCCGAAACTTCACATGGACATAAAGGTCATCTGCAGGGGGCCACATAGCACATTGGCGCGCTTTGGGTTAAGGCGTTCCTGAGTTACAGCACTTTGATGATTTTCGGGTTACGCCACCTGGCGGCCATATTGGATGTCCGATCGGGCCGAAACTTCACATGGACATAAAGGTCATCTGCAGGGGGCCACATAGCAAATTGGAGCGCTTTGGGTTAAGGCGTTCCTGAGTTACAGCACTTTGATGATTTTTGGGTTACGCCACCTGGTGGCCATGTTTGAAGTCAAATCAGGCCGAAATTTGACATGCATGTAAAGGTCATCTAGATGGAGGTAAATATCAAATTTGAGCACTCTGCGTCAAGCCGTTCCTGAGTAATAGCACTTACTTGATTTTCAGGTTACGCCACCTGGCGGCCATATTGGATGTCGAATCGGGCCGAAACTTGGTATTTTTTAAGGTACCCCTCCAATGCATGTTTATGCAAGATATGAAGTTGCTCGGTGAAATAATGACAAACTGTGGCAGGTTCGTCACTTTTGTCGAACTTTGACCTCTGTGACCTTGAAAAGTAGGTCAAATCAAAAACCCGTTATATATGTTATGTATCCTTATTAGCTACACCTATGATAAAAATTTGAAGATGATCTAGTCATTAGTTCAGGAGTTATTGTACTTTTTGTGTTTTTGGTTTCCACCACCTGGTGGCCAAACTGAGAGTCGAATCGGACCGAAACTTGGTGTGGTGGGTCATCTGACCTAGGGGTATATATGTACCAAGTTTCAGATCAATAGCTCCAGCGGTTACGAAACGTGCCCTGCTAACGGACAACGACGGACGACGACGACGGATCACGACGACGGACGACGGACGCTGCACCATCGTAATAGCTCACCCCAGTGAGCTAAAGATTAAGGTCGACCTTTACACTTAAGGAAGCTTCTAGAATACGGCCCATAATATCTAAGTTCTCGTGTACAGATGGAAGATCAGACATCTCAGCTGTGAAGCGGGTGAATGTGAGGAAAGAGGGACCGTCATCTAGTGCAGTGATGAAACCGGCCAGGATCAACAGACACCAGAAAAGGGAAGACCTCAGGTCAAACTTGGCTACTGAAAAGAACAGCCATATGATTGGTTCGGTTTCTTGCTGAGCTAACTAATAAATCCCGATTAAATCATACGCCTGCATGCCGCACACTGGAGCTATCTGCTGAGCAAAAAGTCATTTGAGACCTTTCGCTCACCAGATAGCTCGCATGTGCACGTATTTACGGTGAGTTTTCTGCCTCTTTTATGGAATTGGCCCAGAATTGCTGTGATGGCGTGACATGAGCCAGAATCAGGGTTCTCATTTGTGCTAAAAGCATGTCTGAAAGCATGCCCCAGCTTGCTCAGATTTTGTGCTCATTCTGAAGTATATTTTTTATACCACTATTCACAGCAGAGGCACATATAAGGTAAAGTGGTGCAATTATAGCCCCGGTACAATTCTAGCCCCTGAGTAGAAACATGGCCAGCATTGCAAGGAGATGTATACTGCCTAATCCAATGACCTATAATATTCAAGATACACTTCTCAGAGACCTCAGGCAGAAGATCACACACTGAACACTTGAATGGCTTTTCACCTGTATGTACACGCTCATGAACCTTTAAGTGGTGTTTCTCTGTGAAGGTCTTCTCACACACAAAACATTTGAATGGTTTTACATTTGAACGGCTTCCTCTATGCACTCTCTCACCATTGGCCTTTAAATGTGATTGGTGAGTGAAGGGCTTCTCACAGACTGAACACTTGAATGGTTTTTCGCCCGTGCGAGTTCGAATGTGATTTTTGAGGGCACTCTTTTTCCTAAATGAATGTCTGCTGGTGTCATATTCTCTTACTACTTGGGTAGAAAGTTGCCTAGATTTGCTAACGATCTGAAATTAGAAAACAGAATTGTCATATCGCATTAGCTCACATGCACTTCTGAAGTTGACGGATGGAAGTGGAGCCGGTTCAGAGAAACCAGTATCGTATTTTTGGCCCTGTAAGCAAACATCATCCTGCAAATACACCTGCAGGTTCTCAATTTTAACCTTAAAATAAAGAAAACTTGTTCTGTTAACAATATCAACAGGCAGGTCTCAATCTAGAGTCTATTACGATATTTTCAAAATGTTAGGAAAGTGCATGTATTGCGGTCTCAAATGCTTTCCTGATACCAGTACGTACTTCAGAGAATCAAGGCCTAGTTTTCAGCACACATTGAAAAAACAAATTGCAGGGAGAGCTCTAATGTATTCAGATACAGTGTAGTACATTTTGCACTATACTGACATCGTGACGTCATGCACTGACATCGAGAATCGTGGTGATGATTCACATTTTTTCAAATAGAATACAGAGGGGCTTTAAACTGACTGATGATTTGAAAGGGCCATGGAAGCCAAAATTGAGCTTAAAGAACAAGATCCCCACATAGATCCAATGATGAAACTGGCCGTGAAGAACAGATGCCAGAGCTGGGAGGAGGTCAAGTCAAGCTTGGTGAACCATATGAACAGCCATAGACTTTTCCTGTTTGAATCAATGCTAAATGTTTTCTCACAGACTGGACATTCATGGGGTTTTATTCCTGTATGCAGTCTGTATGCAAATCTGCCGTTGTCAAGCATGGACTTGTTATGAAATAACTTGAGACACCAAGGACATTTGGTTTCACCTATTCTCAGTTTCATTCAGCAATTTAAGAAGCCAACAAGACCAATTTAAAAGAGAAATAAGAAATAAAAACATATTGATATTGATAGATTCTTATACACCAACATGAATTGGGAATCTACTACTGCTACCACTACCAATACAATAAAATACAAGTCACAGAAATATAATACACTGAATCTTCAAGGAACATCTTGGACAAACAATTAACCTGGATTAAAAGATCTGATCAGAAAGCGAAAATCACCATGAACAATGAATTCATCAGCTACTTTTACCTTAACCCTTTCGGAACGGATCTCGCCGTTTGGCGAGATTGGCCTGTACCACACACCCTTGCACATTCAAACTGGCACAGAATCGTAACCAGTGGACCGATCCGCTTTCTCTTTGCGTATTTTTCAATGCGAGACTACCCCCCCCCCCTCAATACGCGATTTTGTTCTGATTGAAGAAACCTGGCTAAAATTGCATTTTAACATTCGTCCCGGGGCCTAGATTGACAGACTCCAAAGTGCAAATCTGACATGTTGTGACAAAATGGCCATATCTCCGGAACGGAAGCAGCTACGACGACGCAACTGGCGCCATTTTGACCAATTTTCAGACGCGTACGAGCAACGGTTATCGAGATACAGACGTTTAAAGATTGGAAACCTGACGAAAAAGTAGGCAGAACGCGACTATTTCCGCACAACTTGCGTCTTCGGCTCTGGCCTGTTTCTCTCACAGACATTTTGGAAGAAGCAAACCTCCATGAGATCGTGGCCCATTCAGTTGCCTCCAGAGTGAGTGCCTTGTCGCCAGTTTTGGTTGCAATTTTAGGGAGCTAGGCGCGTTTTTGTAGAGACATCACAGATTCATGTTACGAATTGTACACTTTCCAACATCGTCCAGTCCCGAAAGGGTTAATTTCAATCAGGAGGAAAAAATTCCAGAGACTCAGTCAACCACTGAAGGCGTCCACACACTGCATGACAACTGACGAAATGAGTCAGAACAATAGTCCGTTCGAAAACACTTCATGTGACAACATTCCACAACATGTCGAAGTTTTCTGATGTTTTCCGAGAACAGTGCGTCACTTTGCTAGATCAAATATTGTCAAACGGACTATTGTAGTGACTGATTTCGGCATTTAGACGTCAATATAGACGTCAATGAGAAAGATGAACTCCAAAACAGCTCTTTATACACCTACAGTGACCTAAACAATTAACAAAATAGATTCACATTTCTTGCTAAGCTACTGATAAATCCAGATTTAATCATAAGCCTGCCACACACTGGAGCTACACTGAGCAAAAAGCCGCATACTGAAGCTATCTACTGTGCAAACGTCATTCAAGACCTTCGGCTCGGCAGATAGCTCGCATATGCACGTAAATGACGTATGTACAGTGAGTTTTCTGCCTCTTTTATGGAATTGGCCCAGAATTGCTGTGATGGCGTGACATTATTTAGCCAGAATCTGCTGAAATTTTGTGGACTTACAATGAATTTCTGATACCAGAAATTGTTGATGGGTGACAAGCATTGAGACAAACACTGTCGCCGGGTCTCATAACTATTGATTGACGTGTCTATTCCGATTCCACCTATCAGAAAAACCCATGTTTAAATTAGCCCCATGGAGCTCGATGGGGCTAATAGACACAGGTTTTTCAGACACGGGTCTATTTAAGCAGGGCAATTTATAGGTGGAACTGCAAAAAACACGGGGATTTTGATAGGTGGAAGTACAGCTATAATTTCAAAGAAGACCTGAAAATGCACAAAGTTAAACAAGTTTCCCTCATCCACGGTTCTCTCAAAACCTGACGTCACACTTGCCCACCTATAAAATCCAGGAAAAATTCAATGTAAAATTGCATGCAACTAAAAAGCTCACATTTTCAGTTGATGACAGCATTCTGCATGATCAGTATGGACATTTCTGTTTGAACCATTAATGAATAGCTTCTTACAGACATCATGGCCCATATTTTCAAAGCTGTTTTAATGCTAAAATGCATTTTAGTCGAGCACTTGCATGCTTATAGGCATGCAAGTGCTGGACTAAAATGCATTTTAGAGTTAAAACAGCTTTGAAAATATGGGCCCAAGCCTTCTTATGGTCTTTCTCCTGTATGCACTTTCCTGTGGCGCTTTAAAACGAATTGCTGAGTGAAGCCCTTCCCACAAAATGAACATTTGAATGGTCTGTCACCTGTATGCACTCTCTTGTGGCCGATTAAATGGGATTGCTGATTGAAGGCCTTCCCACACACTGAACATTTGAATGGCCTTTCATCTGTATGTACTCGCCCATGAACCTTTAAATGGTGTTTTTCAGTGAAAGCCTTTCCACAAGCTAAACATTTGAATGGTTTTACATTTGAACAGCTTTCTCCTGTATGCACTCTCTTGTGCCGGATTAAAGTTGATTGCCGAGTGAAGGCCTTCTCACAGACTGAACATTTGAATGGCCTTTCACCAGCATGTACTTGCTCATGAATCTTTATATGGCTTTTCTGAGTGAAGGCCTTCTCACACACTGAACATTTGAATGGCCTTTCACCTGTATGCATTCTCTTGTGGCCCTTTAAATGGGATTGGCGAGTGAAGGCCTTCCCACACACTGAACATTTGAATGGTCTGTCACCTGTGTGTACTCGCTCATGAACCTTTGAACTTCTCTTCTGAGTGAAGGTCTTTCCACAAACTAAACATTTGAATAGTTTTTCAACTGTGTGCGTTCGAATATGATTTTCGAGCTCGATTTTTTTCCTAAATGACTTCGGACATTGAGGACACTTTCTGGTCTCACATTTTCTAATGACACGGGCAGAAAGTTTGCTTGATATACGAATGATCTGAAATTGGAAAACAGAACGGTCATAATACTTCTATCACAAGGTCACACGCATATTCTGAAGTTGATGGAAACATGGTACCGCAAATACATAGGTCCTCAAGCACCTTAAAATAAAGAAAACTTGTTCTGTGAGCAGTACATAAAAACGTTCTCGTGTACAGATGGAAGATCAGACATGTCAGCTGTGAAGGTGAACGTGAGGAAAGAGGGACCATGATCTAGTACAGTGATGAAACCGGCCCGGATCAACAGACACCAGAAAAGGGAAGACCTCAAGTCAAACTTGGCTACTGAAAAGAACAGCCATATGATTGGTTTGGTTTCTTGCTGAGCTACTAAATCCAGATTAAATCATACGCCTGCATGCCGCACACTGGAGCTAGATCTGCTGAGCGAAAAGTCATTCGAGAACTTTCGCTCACCAGATAGCTCGCATGTGCACGTATTTACGGTGAGTTTTCTGCCTCTTTTATGGAATTGGCCCAGAATTGCTGTGATGGCGTGACATGAGCCAGAATCAGGGTTCTCATTTGTGCTAAAAGCATGTCTGAAAGCATGCCCCAGCTTGCTCAGATTTTGTGCTCATTCTTCAGTATATTTTTTATACCACTATTCATAGCAGAGGCACATATAATGTGCCATAAATCTCCAGTCATGCACGTTTGAAAATCACTCCGGGCTGTGGTTCACCTGGGCGGGAGGGTGCACCATCAACCCAACAAGCGTGGTTGGGTCCCTTCAATCTCATTCAGGCTTTCCACAAAGTTCTCAGTCTTGCAACCTCCGGGGAATCATGTGCATTCTGTACTATTTAGGGAAGCAAAAGATGTGCCTTAATTAACGTGAAATGAGCACCTTTGTGTGTCAAATTCAATGAGTCAAAACACATTTTTTATGCTACAAGTATAGAGAGAAACTCAGAAAATATGCCAAGTTCAATCTGACAGAAGCATTTTCTGTGTGCTAAGGCAATTTTCCAAATGAGAACCCTGCAGAAATTTTGAGAACTCACAACGAATTTCAGATACCGGTACCCGAAATTGTCGATGCGTGAGCATCACTGTTCTATAATTTAACAAACTGCTCTATAATATGACAAACACTGTTCTATAATTTCAATGAAATTCAAAGGAATCACATATTCCTCATATCAAAGAAGGCCTGAAAATGCACAAAATTAAACCAGTTCCCCTCAAACATGGCTTCGTTTTTCTCGAGATTTAAAAAAATCTCTCAAAACGTGACGTCACACTTGCCCACCTCAACTGCATATAGCCTACTCCACGAAAAATTCAATGTAAAATTGCATGGAAGCAAGAAGCTCACATTTTCAGTTGATGACAGCATTCTACATGAACAGTATGGACATTTCTGTTTGAACCATCAATGAATAGCTTCTTACAGTCATCATGCCTTCTTATGATCTTTCTCCTGTATGCACTTTCGTGTGGCGCTTTAATTGGGATTGCCGAGTGAAGGCCTTCTCACACACTGAACATTTGAATGGTCTTTCACCTGTATGCACTTTCCTGTGGCGCTTTAAAACGAATTGCCGAGTGAAGGCCTTCTCACACACTGAACATTTGAATGGCCTTTCACCTGCATGCACTCTGTTGTGGGCCTTTAAATGGGATTGCTGAATGAAGGTCTTCCCACACACCGAACATTTGAATGGTCTTTCTCCTGTATGCACTCTCTTGTGGCGGATTAAAGTTGATTGGTCAGTGAAGGCCTTCTCACACACTGAACACTTGAATGGTTTTTCACCTGTATGTACACGCTCATGAAGCTTTAAGTGGTTTTTCTCTGTGAAGGTCTTCTCACACACAAAACATTTGAATGGTTTTACATTTGAAAGGCTTTCTCTATGCACTCTCTCACCATGGGCCTTTAAATGTGATTGGTGAGTGAAGGCCTTCTCACAGACTGAACACTTGAATGGTTTTTCGCCCGTGCGAGTTCGAATGTGATTTTTGAGGGCATTCTTTTTCCTAAATGAATGTCTGCTGGTGTCATATTCTCTTACTACTTGGGTAGAAAGTTGCCTTGATTTGCTAACGATCTGAAATTAGAAAACAGAATTGTCATATCGCATTAGGTCACATGCACTTCTGAAGTTGACGGATGGAAGTGGAGCCGGTTCAGAGAAACCAGTATCGTATTTTTTGCCCTGTAAGCAAACATCATCCTGCAAATACACCTGCAGGTTCTCAGTTCTAACCTTAAAATAAAGAAAACTTGTTCTGTTAACAATATCAACAGGCAGGTCTCAATCTAGAGTCTATTACGATATTTTCAAAATGTTAGGAAAGTGCATGTATTGCGGTCTCAAATGCTTTCCTGATACCAGTACGTACTTCAGAGAATCAGGGCCTAGTTTTCAGCACACATTGAAAAAACAAATTGCAGGGAGAGCTCTAATGTATTCAGATACGGTGTAGTACATTTTGCACTATACTGACATCGTGACGTCATGCACTACGTCGAGAATCGTCGTGATGATTCACATTTTTTCAAATTGAATACAGAGGGGCTAAACTGACTTAAGATTTGAAAGGGCCATGGAACATGTGGAAGCCAAAATGCTTATAGGCATGCAAGTGCTGGATTAAAATGCATTTTAGAGTTAAAACAGCTTTGAAAATATGGGCCCAAGCCTTCTTATGGTCTTTCTCCTGTATGCACTTTCCTGTGGCGCTTTAAAACGAATTGCCGAGTGAAGCCCTTCCCACAAAATGAACATTTGAATGGTCTGTCACCTGTATGCACTCTCTTGTGGCCATTTAAATGGGATTGCTGATTGAAGGCCTTCCCACACACTGAACATTTGAATGGCCTTTCATCTGTATGTACTCGCCCATGAACCTTTAAATGGTGTTTTTCAGTGAAGGCCTTTCCACAAACTAAACATTTGAATGGTTTGTAAGGCTCAAAATAAGCGGTATCGCATCGCAATTTGCGACAGAAAAATCAGAAAGTGCGATATGGCCGAGGAGGTACATTTGCAAAATTGCTAGACATCGTTTTCAAGTAGAAACAGCCGTGGCTGGCCAGCAGCGGCCGTCGAGGAGTCAGTCAATACATAGTTCATCGGCAACTAACAACACCAACCAAACCTCGCTTTCATGATTGTTACTCATGAGTCACAGTATGTTCGCCATGCATGCGTAAGTGTTGTTGTGTGCGAGGNTGGACAAAAAAGTTGCTACACAAAGTACCAAAATTGCGAATCAAGTGGAACCCTTGATTGGCAATTTTGCTACACAAGTAAAAAAAGTTATTTTGAGCCTTGTTACATTTGAACAGCTTTCTCCTGTATGCACTCTCTTGTGCCGGATTAAAGTTGATTGCCGAGTGAAGGCCTTCTCACAGACTGAACATTTGAATGACCTTTCACCAGCATGTACTTGCTCATGAATCTTTATATGGCTTTTCTGAGTGAAGGCCTTCTCACACAATTTGAATGGCCTTTCACCTGTATGCACTCTCTTGTGGCCCTTTAAATGGGATTGGCAAGTGAAGGCCTTCCCACACACTGAACATTTGAATGGTCTGTGACCTGTGTGTACTCGCTCATGAACCTTTAAACTTCTCTTCTGAGTGAAGGTCTTTCCACAAACTAAACATTCGAATAGTTTTTCGACCGTGCGAATTCGAATATGATTTTCGAGCTCGATTTTTTTTCCTAAATGACTTCGGACATTGAGGACACTTTCTGGTCTCACATTTTCTAATGACACGGGCAGAAAGTTTGCTTGATATACCAATGATCTGAAATTGGAAAACAGAACAGTCATAATACTTCTATCACAAGGTCACACGCATATTCTGAAGTTGATGGAAACATGGTACCGCAAATACACCTGTAGGTCCTGTAGTTTCACCTTAAAATAAAGAAAACTTATTCTGTGAGCAATACATAAAAACGTTCTCGTGTACAGATGGAAGATCAGACATGTCAGCTGTGAAGGTGAACGTGAGGAAAGAGGGACCTTGATCTAGTACAGTGATGAAACCAGCCAGGATCAACAGATACCAGAAAAGGGAAGACCTCAAGTCAAACTTGGTTAATGAAATGAACAGCCATATGATTGGTTCGGTTTCTTGTTGAGTTACTAATAAATCCAGATTTAATCATAAGCCTGCCGCACACTGGAGCTATCTGCTGAGCAAAACGTCATTCGAGACCATTTGCTCGGCAGATACCTCGCACACACTTTCAGTTGATGACAGCATTCTGCATGAACAGTATGGACATTTCTGTTTGAACCATTAAGGGCGAGCCAACGTTTTGAATTTTTGAAACGTGGCCAGGCTTTGTAAATAAAAGATGTCAAAATACCATAAAAGTACAAGACATATGACGGAAATGAAGGCACCTGCGGTGTCTATAAGTCAAAAGGAATTGAATGAGATGTATCTTGGAGCGCACTAATTAGCTAATAAGTTGAAACAAAAGACTAGTAATCGGTACACTTTCCCACGAAATGGTACATTTTGAGGATCAAACGACATTAGGTCTTCTGCCAGGATTCCAAAAGGGCAGGGTATTTTTCGCCACCTCTGATAGGGCATGGTGCTAGATTTGCAAGGGAAGGGCATAGTTGTCTCGGTCGGTGAAAAGGCAACAAGACTTGTTGCCAGTCCTACTACACAACAAGCCACGGGAATGAAAAAGCCGCTGCCACTCGCCAACTCGTTTTTGCATGTTTTATGTCATTTTTTGATAAATAATCTGTCATTGTCTTCCACATTTCGGGTCTTTCTGTCATTGTTCGAAAAAGCTCTGCGTTGAGAATGGATTCACGCGAGTACAGCATGGCAGGTTTTCGATGGGACAGGGACAGTTGATACTAGGGCATGGCGTAAAAAATATTGATCTGGTGAGGCAGGGCACTTTCTGAAAAGGGGCATGGTGCTAATTTTGGCCTTGAAAAGGGCAAATGGCGCTTGGAAAAAGGGGCATGGGGAGCACCATTCCATTTTGCTCTAGCTGAAGCACTAGACATGTGGATCATAAAGTTCGAGGTTTTTTCTATTTAGTCCACCCATTTTGACAGCAATATTTTCAACAGGTCTAGATAGTACTCGATGTGAATTCCATGAATGCTGCCAGATTTTCCAAAACAGGGCGGCCATATTGGATTTGGATTTTACTTCCTGGTTGTCCTTTTTGTACTGAGCGTTTATGGTGTACATGAAGAGCATGTCAGGACACCCTCGCCACCCCAGGTTCTATGGGTTTGTGACATTGTTGCCACACCTTCAATGTGTCATTTACATGCTTCCTCTCCAAGAAAATTGTACCTGTTTTTCGTGTTTGGTGAATTTCTTTGTTTACGATTATGTAATGTAATTAAGCTGTGATCCTTGGGACTTTCCTCATTTTCTGTGTCTATAAAGCACAGTTATCACATTGGACTATAAAAACAGTCAACTGGGGGTGTCTTTATTGCTTTTCTCAGAGGGGCCTGGATTGAAGCAATATGAAAATTCACAATGACAGCTCGCCCTTAATGAATAGCTTCTTACAGACATCATGCCTTCTTATGGTCTTTCTCCTGTATGCCCTTTCCTAGGGCGCTTTAAAACGGATTAGTCAGGGAAGGCCTTCTCACACACTGAATATCTGAATGAATGTCTTTCACCTGTATGCACTTTCTTCTGGCACCTCATACAAAGCAGATTCAAGTCAGCGAAGGCCTTTTCACACACTGAACATTTGAATGGTCTTTCTCCTGTATGCATTCTCTTAGGTGGACCTTTAAATGGGATTGGTCAGTTAAAGCCTTCTTACACACTGAACATTTGAATGAATGGTCTTTCACCTGTATGCACTTTCTTGTGGCGCCTTAAAGCAGATTGGTCAGCGAAGGCTTTCTCACATACTAAACATTTGAATGGTCTTTCACCTGTATGTAATCTCTTGTGGACCTTTTAATAGGATTGCGAAGTGAAGGCCTTTTCACACACTGAACATTTGAATGGTCTTTCTCCTGTATGAACTCTCTTGTGGATCTCTAAATGGTGTTTCTCAGGGAAGGTCTTCTCACACACTGAACATTTGAATGGTCTTTCACCTGTATGTACTCGTTCATGGCTAATTAAATTGGTTTTCTGAGTGAAGGCGTTTCCAAAAACTGAACATCTGAATGGTCTTTCTCCTGTATGAACTCTGTTGTGGACCTCTAAATGGGATTGTTGAGTGAAGGTATTCTCACACAGTGAACATTTGAATGGCCTTTCACCTGTATGTACTCGTTCATGAGCCTTTAAATTGTTTTTCTCAGTGAAGGCCTTCTCACACACTGAACATTTGAATGGTCTTTCACCTGTATGTACTCGTTCATGGTTGTTTAAACTGATTTTCTGAGTGAAGGCCTTCTTACAAGCTAAACATTTGAATCGTTTTACATTTGAACACCTTTCTCCTGTATGCACTGTCTTGTGGCGGATTAAAGTTGATTGGTCAGTGAAAGCCTTCTCACACACTGAACAATTGAAAGGTCCTTCACCTGCACTATGTAATCGTTCATGAACCTTTAATCTGCTCTTCTGAGTGAAGGCCTTTCCACAAAGTAAACATTTGAATGGTTTTTCGCCTGTGAGAGTTCCAATATGATTTTCGAGCTCGATTTTTTCCCTAAATGACTTAGGACACTTTCTGGTATAACATTTTCTTACTACATGGGCAGAAACTTTGCTTGATTTGGTAATGATCTGAAATTAGAAAATAGAATGGTCATAATACTTTTATCACAAGGTCACATGCATATTCTGAAGTTGATGGAAACATGGTACCGGTACTGCAAATACACCTGTAGGTTCTCAAGTTACCTTAAAATAAAGAAAACTTGTTATGTGAACAATGATACTGTAAAATCGGAAATTTTTGCAGAAGTTTTAATCTTGCAGTCTTTGCGGTCCTATCGCCTCCGCAAATTTAATATGTGTGAAAATTCTTTCAATTCAACACTGTCGGTGCAACCGCATAAATAAGACGGATTTCACAAATGCCAATAGATGATGTTAAAATAAATAGGGATGTCACTAATGAACTTCCTCTGGTCTTGTAGTTTATTACAATACGGTATATTTAAATTGTGCAGTTTTGGCAGTGCCGAGCTGTCTGCAAAGTATAAAGGCGCAAAATATTATTCTGGGGCAGAAATACTGTGGGTCTGCAAAACAAAACCATCCGCAAAAATTTCCCGTTTTACAGTACCTAAGTTCTCGTGTACAGATGGAAGATCAGACATGTCAGCTGAGAAGGTGAACGTGAGGAAAGAGGGACCGTGATCTTACAGTGATGAAACCGGCCAGGATCAATAGACACCAGAAAATGGAAGACCTCAAGTCAAACTTGGTTACTGAAATGAACAGCCATATGATTGGTTCGGTTTCTTGCTGAGCTACTAATAAATCCAGATTTAATCATCAGGGATGAGACTGGCCTGATTTTAAAAATCCGGAAATACCCCAAGTTATTAACACCTCACCAAGCTGTATTAATATGTTACTTTTTGGAGGAATAAACAGATCAGTCGAACAATAGCCAGGGCTTCGTACTTGTACGTTTTGACCGTATTTTGTACGCGCGGGACCCCTTGAACTACGTAATACGTTTTGGATGTGTGGTTGTACGGAACTGAATGACTGAATTCTTTAGTTTGGTGGGACAACGGCTCTGTTTGGACTCTCTTGTCTCAGTTTGTTCATGGTTCTGCATGGAAAACTAGCCTAATGCTGGGCAGTCAACTTTGGACTCTTCTTTTCTAAATAAATGAGTGTAATGAAAAAGTGCTTGTTGAAAAATGGCAAATGTGATGGAAACACAGTCCACTCTCCACTTTGTGATGCATAGCTAACTGTGGTCTTAACAAGCTGCCTGATTCTTGTTTTCAAAGATTGTTCAATGTTGTGCTGTTGAAAATATTTGTGAATTGTAGGCCTAATAGTAAATTGTTCAAGATATAGTTTTCTAATCAACAATTTACATCAAATGAAATCATTCCTGATTTGAGTTTACCCTTGCCCTCAAATACGGTAGAATGAGCCCTCGAGGGAATGAATACCATTGACCTACTACAGAGCCACCTGGTGTCCGTTATTGATGGAGTTTCAATATTGCGGACACCTCACTATTACGGACAGCTGAGCTCAGTCCCAAGGGTGTCCGCAATAGCGAGGTTCTACTGTACTTCAAAGCAAAGCAGATATGTGCCATGTGCCACTAATCAAGCGCCCATACAGGATAGATGATAGATGATCGGTTCTGACCTCTTGTACTAACTCAACAATGTTTGTAACTGAGACCTGTTTTGAGCTCACCAGGGTGAACTCTTACAATGGTGCAGTGTCCGTCGTCGTCGTCATCCATTAGCAGGGCACATTTCGTAACCGCTAGGGCTACTGATCTGAAACTTGGTATATATATACCCATTGGTCAGATGACCTATGATACCACGTTTCGGTCCAATTCGATTTGACACGTTTGGGGGAAATTGGGAATAGATGATTAATTCGGCCTATCCAAAAAGGGAGAAGTAAACCTTGTGCAGGCCTATTCGACAGGGTGCCCCAAAAATAGCACAGCCATATTTCTGGCTATTCTACAATGCGGCTGTGTGTTTGGGATACCCTGTATCGGATCTACATGTGATTGAAAAATAAAATCACCATAAAGTACGTCCACCATTGAAGTCCTTTACGGGGATTTTACCTATCCTTACGAGATAATACCACAAGTAGTATTCAACGAATGTCAGTATGTAGAATCATGATAAAGGGCTGGGAGGACTGGTTGAATCACAGATCGGCTACCATAGGCCTACGTTAAGCCTAACATTAGATTGGTATGATCTTTTGCTGTGGGTGTGAGGTGACAGTATTCACTGGGATGTAAGAAGGGTGATTTTTAGCCCTACTGCAAAAAGATAAGCCCCTGATTTCCCTAAGTACAACATTGATCACAAATTGCTTCCTAGCCCAACCAGATGCAGAACCAGTAAAGTGCCTCACTTCAGGTCACAAGCCAAGTAGGCTGAATTGTACCCAGGATACCAGATGCCCACTGTGTATACATGAATCCTATTCATAGGAATATCAGTATAGGCCTAAAACCACTTGACACCTATGACCTGTTTGTGAGGATACAGTCAACTTCTTAATCATCCTAATTGTTTACGGCTGTCTTAGTACAAAGCAGTCGATCATTTCGTTTTGTCATTTCGTCCTTTCGTTGTTTTGCTCTTTTGATACAGCCTTAGATAGGTCACTATATAGCAAACAGAAAAAAAATCGGCCCAATTCATCGGTAGTTGTAATAACCTGGACGCTGGAGTCTGGACTCTGGACCCTGGACTCTAGATTTTGCATCACTGGATTGCACCGCCTGTATTTTATGTAATGAAATCTATTCTTGACAGATGGTCTGTCAGGCTGGAATGCAGTAAGTATGCAGTGACACATGTCGGTTGTCATACAAAATTAGGCCTACCTCAGCAGGAAGAAAAACAATCTATAAAGCCATCATCTTTTTTTAGGTCACATACTGCTTGGGTATTTTTAATAGCAGACAATAATTTTTTCACTGCCTTTTGTTCTGTTTTCCTTTGCATTTCATCAGCTTCCAAGTCCTTGATGATACTTCAAGTGAGACATTTGAACCAAGCTTGGGCATGTTGTCTCTGTTTTTGGAAGCCTGAAGTGCATGTTGAGTGGAACCTCTCTATCCTGATAATTGGTGACCTGAATTGACAGGTGTCCTCATTACACTGGTCAAAATGATTAGAAATTACCAGTTTGAGGCCTGAATTTTGGTGTCCCAAATTTTGAGGTGTCCTGCTGACAGAGGTGTCCACTCAGAGGTTCCACTTCAATTCCCCCTGCTACATATAGGCCTACGCCTCCAAAGTTCATCTCATACGATAACACAATCAGACACGAGGTCATCCAACATCTGTTCAAAGATCTTAATGGCATTTTCAATTGCTTCTGACAGTGCCACAGGGGTATACTATTTCACAATTCTTTAGGAAATAGGCCTTCTTTCCATTCCCATTCACCCCAGGTCACCAGACGTGTG